>CAJNJA010018364.1:0-25689 GCA_905231915.1 Symbiodinium necroappetens | reverse complement strand
CGACGTGGCATAGCTGACAGCAAAAGAGCTGGTTTGCTATCTGTCTGGTCGGTGATGGGACTCAGTCCTCCTCCTGCTGATTCCCCTGGCTCGTTCAATCACACCCCTCGACCCACGCAGTTACCACTGCCCTGTTTTCCGTCAGACTTGAGCCATGACGTGTGCGACAATCCATGTTGAAGTCACATACCGGCGTGCTACTACCAACACAATTGAGCCATATTGAGCTGTTTCCGCTCTACACTGGCAGAGCTTTGGCGAGCTAGGCGCGCGACAACGTTGCCCCTTGAACCGTGGCCTCGACGCCCGCGCCGTTGCTCCTGCTGTGCTTCACAGACTCTCCCAGAGGCATTGGAAATCTCCCTCCCACATGAGCTCTGCCTCACGTTGAGGGCGTCATCTGACAACGGCGCCCTGAAAAGCAAGGGAGAGGGTGGACGCTAAAGTCTGAAGAATGGTCTCTCTCTCTCTCTCTCTGATTCCGAGAGGATCGCGGTCTTCTGGCCGGCATGCTGGCCACCTGGAGGGCAGGAGGCGGAGTTCACGCCTGGTCTTGCACATGCATCACTTGGCGTCGCTTGGGTTGGAGCTGGGCTGCAGCAGCGCTGCGCGAAACTCGCCGAAGCCAAAGCACTCGCAAGCCAAAACGGAACGAGGAAGGCTATGGCTGTGGCTAGTGAATCTGGAGTTGTGTGAATGTGCAAACTGTCGTCACGCAGCATGGGTCGCAGGAGCGCGGGTTTTCAAGCACACCACCAATATCTGAAGTGCCTGGAGCGCAGCAAACTGCCCTGTAATTCCCCATGGGTTTCCACCGGATAGTCTTTGTCCGTCTCAGAGAGGGTCACGCAGCTTGGGCACTGGGCCGGTGTAGAACGTCATAGCTGTAGCACGCTGTAGCTGTAGCACTTCCAGGCCTCTCCTCTCCAAGTTTTTATGCAAACAATTAGCACAGTTTGAAACCTGCAGCCTCCGAGGGGAAGCAGCTACCTCACCGACGTCACATCACCAAATACGCTTCAGACAGTCTGGGAAAACTTCCTCCACTGCCCGACGGCCGTGTGAACCGGATCAAGGCTCCAAGAGGATCCCGGCCTGCGTGGACGCGTGGACTCTCTCTCGCTCTCTCCCGCCTTCTCGCGGGGTCAACTCCGCCTTCTCCCTCTCAATGTTTTCGTAATACATGAGGAACTTCTCGATCGGACCGAACTTGCTTCGATTCCATCCGTCCTGATGCTGTGCATCAGAGTCGAGACATCCGACCAAGGAATCTCGTCGTCGAATCCTTGAACCCCGCACCACCGTCGCGCCTCTGTCCGCGCCATCAGCTTATGGTTAATGATATTCAGCTCCAGGATGGTCTCCCCAAAGCGATAGAATCCTCGGTTAATCCTGCAGAGGGGCTCATGCAACATCATGAAACAACTTGATCTGATCCTCCCTTCCAGGCCTCTGAAACGGAATCGCTGAACCTGTGCCATTGTAGAACTCTTCCAGGCGGAGGTCAATCGGATCCTCCTGCGGCAATTGTCTCAGGGAGGATCGCCCCTCTGTGGGCAAAGTGGCCTGGTCAATGGCTTCGTAGGGCACCGCAGGCTGCGACTGCGAGACTTTCCGAAAGCCGCCGCTGCCGACCTTCTCAGGCATCACCACGCACGCTGTCACTAGCTGCTCACTGGTGACGGTGCCACGGGGGCCTTTTCTCGCGCTTTGGCCTCAAGAGGACCGAGCTGGAGGCAAAGCGAAGATCAAAGTTGCCAAGCCTTCTTGGCGAAGCTGGAAGGAAGCTTTATACCCGCCTTGGTACACTGTGGTGTGTTCGTCCTATAGCTCTTTCAGCTCTGGGCTCCCGTCTCGGCTAAGAGCCGTTTGAAGCTCCTCGATGCACACGGCCAGAGGTGCCAGGCAATGGGGAAGTCTCCCTCCGGCCTTGATCTCCTGGTCCTTGCCCCTCAGGGCCTCCTCCAAATCGGCGACGCGCTGCTGCAGCGCCTGCAGACAACACCGCCCTCACGGCCTCACGTTCTTCCCCGCGCCCCGCACCTGCTCTCGAGACGGTCCATGTCCCATGGAAGCGTTGGCCGGCACGGTCCTGTGCTGCCGATGCCAGCTGCAGTTCTTCGGAATCACCGCTTCACCACGAGCAGGCTCCTCATTCCCTGACCGTGTTGCATCATCACCTGAGGCGCACCGTCCATCGCACCTGGCAGCTTGGCGCTGAGAGGTCCCCAACCAGGTTGCATCTTAGGCGGGCACCAAGGCTCCCCACCTGGGAGGTCATAAAAAACCCAAAGCTCACTAAAGAGTTCGAGACTTGCTCTCAGGATTTGGCCGGGCGCTGCAGCTGAAAGCTGCCCTGCCCAGGGCGTACGACGTTGGTGGGAGACGCCGGCTGCCCGGGCTGCCCGGGCTGCCCGGGCTGCCCGGGCTGAGGCTGCAATTGAGCATACCTCCCAAGGTGGGGGCCTTGCACTGAATCCTCCCATTACTGTACGAGCATCGAGCTGGGGAATGCACGAGCCGGAAAGCGGATTCATCTGAGCCATGGCCTGACACTACGTTCACTCCGCTACCTGTTCCATGCGGAAAGATTTGGGTCTCAACATCAGCGGAGTATCAGCGGTGTAAACTACAGCCAGTGAGACATAATGAGACCGCACACGGAGGTGTTCCCCGCATGCGACTGTGCGCTGGCCGAGGCCCAAGCCGCTGGCAGCTGGCCGCTGCCATAGGGACCTGACAAACTGCATCGATCACACAGAGGCTCTCGGCGAGAAGAATTTCGCGTGCGTGTGCGTGCGTGCTGCTCTTTTCGATGTCGAAGGAGGCTCCGGACCACCTCTACGAGCTCCGGACGAAAGCACCCAGTCCTACGCAGTCCCTCCCGGGCCAGCGAAGATCAGCGAATGTTGGATGAATCCTCAAAGATGCAGCCTTGCCCGTGCATCGCGAGCAAGGCAACACACTGGCCGAATTCGAGCCATCGGCCAAGATCACGGCACTCGGATGTCTTCACTTTGCATTCGAGAAGCCAAGCGGCCTTCGAGCTGTCACCTCAAAGCCTTGCTTCTGAAAATCTCCTCCAGGCCCGAGACAGCCCCGCCAGTTGAAAAAGTCCGTGCGTAGCGCATCAGGGCTGCTGCGACATAAGCCATCTGCATGGGCTCCGGGAACCAGCGCATCGCGAAGGCTGTGGAAGAACGAGCGATCCGCTCTGCAACCGCGGTCTCTGCCGTTGCCCATCTCACCTTGTCCCGGACATCGGCGGCTGAAACATCAGGCTTAAGAGGAACATAATGCTCCCACGGCTGAAGGCCTTCGTGATACCACCATTGTAAATAGGTCTCCACGCGGAAAGGAGTCAAATCCAGTGCGAGGGTGAGCACCGTGTTGCGAGCAAACGACCAACCATCTAGAATGGCCCCAAAACGGAAGTCTAGAAAATCCTTCAGCGGCATACGATCCACCAGCAGCCCCAATGAAGCCAAGAGCTCTGCCAGCCGCGGCCATACCTCGAGAGTCCGATGGCGCCCACACGAGAATTTGCAATCTAAGATATCCGGAAAATCCATGCTCATCGCCACGTACTTCCCGCGCATCTCAATCTGACATGCCCGATGAACCACTGCCTTCAGGGCTTCCCGGGCTTGCGGGTCAGTAAGGTTGTGGGATCGCGGGAGGAAGGCAATCTGGTCCTCGAGGGACTGCGAATCACCTATCGACCCCCGCCAGAGAAGGGAAGGTTTGCTGGAAGTGTAAGGCTTTTCCAAGCGCAGCTCGTTGGTGCGAGCCAGGCTCGCGAGCTGCTTGTCCGAGCCCAAAATCTCTGAAGGAATCAGAACGACACCCTCCCTTACGAAGGGCAGGGCGGAGAAGCAGAAAATCGGGGGAAAGGCGAGCTCTGGGAAGTCGTGCATGCGCCGAAGCAAACCTTCTGGCCAAAGCGGTGCAGGATGCACCGTGCCGAGATTGTCCGGAAGACCTGCCTTCGGTGGTAGATTTCTCAAGGACTGGAGCTCAAAAGAGAAGCCCTGTTCTGGCCATGAAGTCGTCGGCACGTTCCACAGGATCACCTTCAAGACGGTGTCCAGCATCGACACCCACCGATCGTTGCAAGCACCTCTGTACCTTGGAGCAGGCCTTTGGGGACACGGGCCTGTTTCCCCAGCAGGTCCAGGCATCCACACACGGCACAGCTCGGCACTGAGAGTGCTGTTCAACGTTGGGAGTCTTGGTCTTGTCGCCATCTGCGACTCGTACATGCCGAAGTCCTGATCTAATCTGCGGCGCATCCACGGGGCGAGGATGCTCTCGACGCCAGCGGGCTCATGCAGGTAGAAGCGAAGCTTGCTGAAGCAACACTGCCAGTATCCGCCACATGGCCCAGCCCCAAACTCGGGCCAGCATAGAAATGGCATGCCCTTGGCATCTTCCTGGTGGCGATCACAACAGACTTTCAGGAACATCTCGTCGTCGCGCAAGGACAGCAACGTGTCCAACTGTCCCCTGCCAGGGAAGGCAGCTGCAAGTTCTGCGAGATTTGTCCTCGCACTTGCAATGCAGTGTAGCTGTAAAGCTGAAAACGAATCTCGAGGCTCCATGCCACTCACAGCCGGTATCAAAGCTGCATTCCCAAAACATATAGAAAGGGCACAGCAACTTGGGCCAGCAAATTCCTGTGATGCACGCATAGCCGCATAGCGGTATCTAGTTTGCCGCGAAGCAACTTGCCCACGGGCGGGAGCTTTGATGTCCAACAAGACTTTGCTGCTCCTTGACTAGGTCCCGTGTGGAAATGAAAGCCATAGCTGGGTACCTATTGTACATATCCATTCTGGAGCTTTCTCCCATCAGCAACCCCAAGAAGCGTGGTGCCCGACCCGGGACCTCCAGGTCGAACTCCGGGTACCTGTTGGACCATCGGCCGAGCCTTGTGAAGCACGACAGCCCTCAGGGTTTTCTGCAGGGCGCTCAGGGTTTAGGGCCCAAACTTAAGGTACAGCGTCTAGGCTTTTTTTGATTTAGGCCCTACCGTGTGGGATTTTCGCGCTTTTGGATTGAACTGCCCCTGCTCTCAGCAACTTTTCCGCAAGCACCAACCACTCGATGCTGGGTCTAAGCAGCTCCGGCTGCGCAAGTGCCAGGTCTTGCAACACCTGCCCTTCAAACGACAGGATACGACAGGATGGATCATGTAGTTAGTCTTTTTTATGCCAGGTTCATGGCAAGATAACTAAATCTTTAGCAATGTCCGCATGGGCAAGAGGCCAGCAAGGCTGCTTTGCAGCATGGGGTCTGGCTTTGGCTGTTAAGCCAAGTTTTGGGGCCACACCTGCAGCAAATGCGCCCTCCACTGGGTCGCTACTTGCCTGCGTGCGGACACAGATGTGAGTCGGTGGAGAAGACGGACTGCAGCCACTGAGGCAACTGCCGGTGTCGGAGGGCGAGTCGAGATCCTGGCAGCCATAGCCGGGTTTCAGCTGCTTTGCATGGCGCATGATCTCATGAGTTACGAAGACAGGCATCTTGCAGCTGTGCGACGGTACGACACATCAGGAAAGTCTTTGCAAGCCACACGCTGCGCAACGCACTACCGGAGCAGCCACAAGTAACAAGATCTTAAGGCTAAGACACTGCCTTCCAAGACAGACAGACAGACAGACAGACAGACAGACAGACAGACAGACAGACAAGTTTTACAACTGACGCAACAAGCCTTCGCGTCCTGACTCGCGACCTACGAGCCACTGCTGAACCACTCCAGCTGAGACTTGAGAGAAGCATTTGTACCAATTCTAGAAGCTGTCACTGGGACGAGACGTGCGGCCTTGATGCTCAAGTAGATCCCGGTGGCCAGGATGGAGAGAACCTGAGCGAGGGGACACGTGCATCTGCAAGTTGGACTTAGCAGGAATCCTGAGATGTTGGCGATGGCCAGTGAGCCCATAACAGGCACCTGAAGATACCACATCATCGCCAACCTCATCAATCCGAGCGCAATTCTGCCTCGATGATCTCAAAGTAATCCACAACCTCACAGGTGCTTGCCAACTAGCTCATCATAACGACGAGTGACTGTAGCCCCTTCCATCAATCGGATGCGAGCCACCCACCCGCCAAACCTAGAGGTTCCACGCTCCGGTGTCGAGGGGCCGTCAATCACCCAAAAAACCGGCCGTCTCTAGCTCTGAGACGCCCAGAGTGACGGGAAGCGTCGATACGATTCTGATATGACTTCAGGAATCCTTCCGGTTACGATATTCTTACGGTTTACGATTTGTTTAAGGTTTTCTTATGCTTTGTGAGTTTTTTCTGCTATGGTTTTCTTATGTTTTTGTTATGGTTTGTGTTATGGTTGTATTACGGCGTTTATGTAAATTACTTGCCTGACTGTCATGCTTATGATTGAAGCCGGTTTATACTCATCCCGTGCAAGCTGGAAAAGAAAGTCAGAGTGCCCAGCCGCAGACACGTACTGTCCGTGACGAAAATCTCAACACGTGTCATGAGTGGAGACTCGTAAAGGCGTCGGATGGATGTCTTCCAAGACAAGCCTGATGACTTGTTGGAGAATCTAGCTGGACTCCATTTCTGCACTAGGACCAACACTTGTGGGCACCCGACGCGCTCGCGCACAGCAAACTTTGGGAAATTGTCTAACTCCTGTGCGGTGGCTCCTGCTGCCAGGAACTTAGATCCGGAGACCCTGCTCCTGCGTAGGTCTACCAGCTGCATGCATGTTGTTGATCTGTTTCATGACACAATAAACCCCTTTGTCCAGTCTTGCAAGGTTGCAGGAGGGGATACTAAAGCCAAAGAAGCTGAGCAAGGAACTATTTTTAGTCCGATGAAGCCCAGCACAAAACTCACCGCTGGCTCCAAGTAGGTAAACCTGCGTTGCAGCGGATGGCCACAGACATGGTCAAGCAAGTTCGGTTCTTCGACGGCTCACACCTCGTCATGGCTTCGCGCAGGATGAAGAACAAAGATCGCAGCCCAAACACTGCAAAAATGTTCCTTGCGCTATGATTACGTCATCTCGATCAGCAACGTCTTGAAATCAAAAGTTGCGCAACGCAGCCAGTGCCGAAGTTCTAGCCTCTAGCCGTAAGGAGCAGACGACGAATATGCGATAAATGGATCCTGCAAGTAAACCAGGCGAAGCCAGCTCGTCTTATGAGGCAAAGAATTCTGCCCGGCCTTGGTGGTTCCCAACACAGCAGGCACAGAATCTGTGGCAAACACGATGTCACTGAACCTTGGTCGCCGATCTTTGGATTGTCTTTCATACCATGCGAAGTTTTTGTTTTTACATTAAGCCAGAAGCTCCACCACCAGCAGGCACAGAAGCAATGGTGTTGCCACCGTTCTCCCATCCAACTGCAGCAAGCCCACGCTGAGGTTAGACCAGCATGTGTTTCGGAATGAATGTCAGCGGAGCCTCTGTAAAAAACTTGTCTCCATCCAAGCGCGGCGAGATCTCAAACAGATTTTTCAGTGCCCTCAGCTCGCCGGCATCGACGAGAGAACGGAACACTTGTATGTAGTCCCGCAGTCGAGAGCATCTCTGAGCACGAGACTTGTAGACACCATATTCCTCAATGGAATCTGTGTCATCATCATCGTCATCGTCGCGGCTGGCAAGGCCCTCGTTGCAATGCTTCCAACCAAGTTAATGCATCTCTCTCGCGACTCCAGGCTTCAAAGAGCAGACAAAACGCAGCACAGTGAAGCCGAAGCCCCGCCTGGTACGATGCATACACCTGGGAGGCTTTGGGAGCGTGACACGAGCACATAACGAAAGAGCCGCAAGGCCGAGACCAGAATAGCAGCAAAGAACAAGATCAGAAAGTCGAAGCGCTGCAGCAGCTGCGCCCCCAGGTAGACAAAAAGAAAACGCCTGGGTCGCTTCAACTCTGCTCCACGTCCGGGGCACCAAGTATAGGCAAAGGCGACTACAAGACCACAGCACCGGCGATGCCGTAGTTGAGAACTTGCGACCTGTGACGATGCAAAACATCTACAGTTCAACGACTCATGTTCATGGGTGGCGTAGTCCACACTAGATTGCACAATCCAGGAGCATGGCTGGCGGTCACCAGTGACTTTAAAGTAGTCAAAGATCACCTAAGCAAGAGCAGTGTGGATGCATGCTTATTCTGAAGAACATTTGCAGCTGCCTGCTCCTTTGTGCACCTGCCGCTGCCACCCCCGAAACAAGCACAGGCACAATAAAAACGAAGAGATTGTCGACGGACAAGGAATACTCGATGACGTAGCATGCAAACCTGACATGAAGGGTCTTGAGACCCACGCGTTTCTGCATCACAGCTCCTCCGACCCTGGTAAATCTAGCATGCCAGGCACCATTCAGCACCCGCGACGACGCCCTGGGTGAGTGTGACAAAGGTGCCGAAGAGCATGGCACCAAGTATGCCCACGGCAAGCACCTGAAAGGACTGCGGTGCCTTCGGTCACAGCTCCCACGTCACCCAACGTCCAATCTGGGAAGCATGCCTGCATGTTTTGCCTGGCGAAAGCACGAAACCCTCTCCCCGGAACATGTGGTGGACGGTGGCCTTTGGCTCTGCCAGAGCCTATCCAAAACACCTCGCAGTCTCAGTCTGTACGTTCCAGTTTCGAAGCTTTGTAGAGCCTTGGACGCCTGAGACGAAGACTTTGTGAACTGCTTGCATACACAGCCGTCGTGCCTGTATCACGCAGTTCGGGACCACAGCACCAGAGAAGAGCTGCGGAAGTAGTCACTTACTTCGTTGTAAATCGCACACTGGCAGTGGCATGTGCATTGGGCAGCTTGCCGGGCTCAGCATCGTCCGATGCCTGGAAGGGATATTTGCACTCAGACGCAGCGCTCCTCACTTTGCCCCTCACCGAGCCTGGAGCGGAAGCCTCCACCTGAACCCCGCTGGTCAGTGGCTGGAGCAGTTAAGACAGATGTGACAGTCCGTAGACCCTCAACTAAGGCTCTCTCGGCACGGCCGGTCGCGGCTGGCGGCGAGCCTTAAATGATGAGATGATCGAATCGAGCCTGAAACAATCCACACAAGCTGAGCTTCTGGCTGCCGCAGCACTCACTGCAGCAATCGTAACTGCAAGGCGGCAAGGGCCTGACTGGAAGAAGTGGACCGGAAGCAACATCAGGCGTTTCCCCCAGCCTCCGGAGTGTGACCCTCTCGGGAGCGAAGAGGGGAAGAAATGCTCCATTCGCACTGCCTCCAACCGGAATAAGGGGGCACTCCCGTTCCTCTGCGAGCATGCCCAGCCTGCCGGGGGATCTCTCCATCCGCATGGCCCTGATGGAGGATTCCAGGAGCACCTACAGGAACGTCACGGTTCTGGTCGGTTCTGACATCATGACAAGAAAGTCTAAGCCTGATATCATCGCCAACGCTCGTCCTGCCTGGGCGTGTGAGGCTGGCTTCCCTTCCGGGCTTCCCTTTGAGTCACAGACCTTGGTCTCAACCTTGGCCACCTCAGTAGGACAGATGAGTGCCAACATCAGGAGTGCCGCATCAGACCACCTGCAGCACGATCGATCAGCGGCCTCATCCATCACCTGAACAGCACCCACAACTACTTCAGCTCACCCGACCATGGGCCATAGGCACAGGTGCGGACTAGGGGCGGCCCATGTTAGCGTCTCTTCCAGGATCAAGCTGTTACCAGAGCCGATATGCCCACCAAGAAAGAACATTTGCAGAATCTCTGCACGGATGTCGAGGCATGCCAAGAACGACAGCAAGACATCACCTACCTGGCTGAGCTCGTGGCCATTGGCTGGCCGTATGTCGCTGGAATTGGAGGTGCATGGTGCATCCCGCACCCCCCGACCTCTGTGCCCAAAAGGCTCGGTGCAACAACGACGGGGATGTGTGATTCGACCGCATGTGAGTCATTGAAGTCGGAGCCTTCGCCAGCGATGGCAGTCGCTGGATGATGTTCTCTTGAGCAAACACAAACATCTGCACTTCTAGGAGACGACATGTGCCAAACCGCAATGCATGCCGACCACACAGTCCACACCAGCCACGGCAAGTTTTTGCGCTCGTGCTGAGATGCGCTTCGGGATAGAGAAACTTTCTACCCGCTGCGAGAAGGCAGAAAACGGCAGAGCTGAAAGGGCCCTTAAGCACTCTACTACATCCCCGGCGGCCACGGCTTGCACAAGATGCCGGCTGCCAGACTGCATGTCTGACGAGCACTGGCTCGTGCCGCGGCGTCCGATCTTGAGCAACCTGCCTGGTAGAAGCCTAGACATTGTTTGGGTTGGAGATCCAGCTGCCCGCCACCGATAGCACAGTTGGGCATGTACATGCCATCTCCAGAATCACTTCGCGCAAAATCGCGCAGTAGAGGGAGGGCTTTAGGGATTCGAAACAGTAGCGCAGCTCGCCGGTGCAGCACTTCTACAGGTTGGAGAAGCCGGCTAGGCACAACTGTCCTTCACACATGCGGTGTTCATGGAATCCATCCTGCACCGGGTGCAAAGCAAAACATGCTGATGTCTGCTGCCTTCACACTTTACTTTAAGCAACAACAGATCTCGGTCTCTCAAAATTCGATGCTCATTCCGCCTTTCACAATGAGTCCAGCGGTGCTTGAAGCCTTCGGATCCGAAGATTTCCTGCAAAAAGTCGTACTCCGACCTGAAGCGCTCCTGTGGCGGAGAAAAAAAATGAGAACAGCCGAGGTCGTGTCTTTGGGCTTCGAACACACAAACGCCGGGGAGAGCTACTGCACGACACAAGAGCATACGCAGGCTTTTGCTGAGGCGAGCCTTCAACTCGTCCAGTAGTCTCCGGTGCTGACAAAGATTCGACCGCGAACCACGTGCGTTATAGCGTGGGAATCGGAAGGTGCGCGGGAATGGCCGGATTTTCAAGAACTCGGAAATGGTTCTCCACGTTTCATGCGAGCTGAGTCTAAGCTGCTCAACGAAAAGAATTCGGTGCCCAAAGGCCGCATGCCACCCACGCCATTTCTGCGCAAGATTTACCGAGGCATCGTCGTTGAGCTGCCTTTCCACGGATTCCGACAACTTCTCGTCAGATGGCCTACTCTGGCCGTGCATGCGACGCTCAAAGCGATCTACAGGGTCACAAACTGTGGCAAGTACCCTTAGGTTTGGCATTTGCTTGATCGCCAACCTCAGCACATCAACATGCCACATGTAGGGCTGATAAAGCCCGACCAGCTGGGAGTCGCCCTTCAGGGCCTGGAGCTCCATGCGAAAAAGGTTCAAGCGCTCCACTTGAGCACGAAAAGGCAACGTTTGCCTGCCCATCTCTATCAGGAAGAAATCTTCATCAACGTTGAAGACGGATATGTTGGTGAACGTGACCTCCGTATGCTGCGCCAGTATCCTGTGCACGGATGTGCTACCACAACCATCCATCCCAATAATAACGAAGTCCAGCTGCATCTGTCCCCAATGAAAGAGCTCGCGCACAAGGGTTATTTCCGGGCTGAAACCGGGCGGAGCTATCTTTTCAAAGAACATCCGGGCAACATTCCTTTCAATATGCTCTTCAGTGCAAATGGAAGGCACGCAAGCTGTAGAGCTGGTAACGTCCGTCTCCAAGTACCAAAAGCGCCCCCCAGAGTTCCAACACATCAAGACTTTATATGCTGCATCGGTTACAATAAGATCTAGCTCCTGCAGCCTGCCACCTTCCTCTCTCGAACTGAGGAGCTGATCTGCCGAGTCTTTCATGCGGTGCAACTCGATCGTGGACAAAGTTTTCTCACTGTCTGGCATGGGAGCGCCAGCATCATTGGCATACACTCGCGCAAAAGACAGGGGCCTGAAGTAATCTTGATAATCTGCCTCGGTTGCAACGACTGCTCTGAAGGAGATTCACGCCAAACATGCAGTTCAGCAGCCAACCGCTCGGCCGCCTACACAACTACCTTGCCATGAAACCAAATTTCAATCATGCTGGCTCTTCAGAAACCATGCTTTGCCAGGGCACTCTCCATTGGGAAGCACAATCTAACTCAGTTCGGCAAAGTTCCCCAAAACCTCGGCTGGCATTCAAACTTTCCGCCAGTACACTGCCAATGTCCAAACCTTGTTCCACGAATGGCAGCCTGGAGACTACAACTTGCCAAAATGATGGGAATGCAAATTGCAGCTGCAAAGACCCGAAGTGGAATCTGCATGCCACTCTTGTCCATAAGCAGTTCTTAGCAAAAAACCTCCGTCAATGCATTGCTAGTTACCACACACCGTTCTAACTTTGGGAACCAACCTTGTTGCACTGGTGGTCTGCATCACGTCTGCCTACCCAACACCAATGCTGCTCGCACGTAAATGCACACTCGCTGAAATGAGTTGCATGGCATGGCACCGTTTGGCTGCAGGTGGTTTTCCGGTCGTGTGTCCCGGATCGAATAAAGCACACGCCAGATCGTTTTCAAACGCTTGTTCAAAGCATTGATCCTTTCCCACCAATGTTACACAAGGGGGCCTCCAAAAAGAAAAACTCAAATCTTAATGTGGTTCCAGTCGATACGTGGGCTACAGGTTTCGGTCCATCCAGCTCACCGTGTTCCTCACGGATACGATACAGTGAGAAAAATTGTTTGTCTGTTATGAAGTAAGATTTCCTCTCGATGACCGTCAAAGGCATTTCGGAGAACAGCAAACATTAGGAAGTTCTCTATCACCGGCGAACATTAATGCCATAATATATCGAAAAAAAGGTCTCCCATGAAGACTTGTTCGGACATGCATATTCAAAAACATGAGGGTTCAAACCAAGCACATGCAAGCAAAGCGAACATGTCTCAAGCGCTCATGACTACCATGTTGAACTGGTCACTGTCCCATGCACAGACGAGCGTTCTCCTTCTTTTTGACGCAAAGGCGATTGGGGGAAATCGAGTGCACACTTATCAAGCTGCCAGCCACCCCACTGGGCATAAAGCACAGCCGCCCCACCGGGCCAAAGCTCCACCGAGCATATGCTGGTTTAACCTACATCCCCAGGGTGGGCTGGGTGGGACAAGAAAATTTCGATTAGCTTGCCTCAACAGGGCACGTCACGACATGTTGTACGGTGCTCTTCATAAAGAGCCGAGTTGCAGCGGCATAAGGATCGATGATACAAGGCCCATGAAAAATTCATGCAACTCAAGTGTCATGTTTTAAAATCGAAACTGAAATCGGCAGAAAACTCCAAACAAAACTGAAAATCAAAATCGAGAGGCGTGCGGTGAAAGCCGCACTCAAATCTTTTTCACAAAAAGTCATACGAAGCGTACAACGTTCTTATGAAGTAAGATTTCCTCTCGATGCCCGTCAAAGGCATTTCGGAGAACAACAAACACTAGGAAGTTCTCTATCACCGGCAACACTTTAATGCCATGATATATCGAAAAGGTCTCCCATGAAAACTTGTTCGGACATGCATATAAAGAAAAGCATGAGGGTTCAAATCAAGCACATGCAAGCAAAGCGAACATGTCTTAAGCGCTCATGACTGCACATGTTGAATTGGTCAGTGTCCCATGCACAGACGAGCGTTCTCTTTCTTTTTGACGCAAAAGCGAATGGGGGAAATCGCGTGCACACCTATCAAGCTGCCAGCCGCCCCACTGGGCATAAAGGTCCTTGCTAGAGTTGCGGGACACTGTATGCCGTAGACCTGCTGCGTTTCCTATCGAGACTACACGTCGAGAGTCCACAGGCCTTGTCGGCTTCTGGGCAAGTTTCGAATCAGAGCTCAAAAAAGGTCTTAGGCTGGAAGCCTTCTGGGAAAGGCAAGACTTTGGACTTGAGCAAGGCTTATCGGCAGGTGGCAATCCACCGGTCCAGCAAGGAGCATGCCTCTCTCTTGGAAAGGGGTACCCACCCCCCGCTGTGTTGCAGCTGAGGGGATCGAGGATCCACGATTCATGGAGTCACTTCTACGTCGAATCGCTGCTAAAATGCAACAGGATGCAGTTTCAGGTCCCACAGGAGCACCGCTCCCGGGGAAGTCTAGGCCCGAGATCTGTTCGCAATCGGAATTCCAAAAGAGTGCAGGTCTGGGGTGTGGAGCTGTTCCGTTCCACTCCGCTCCACTCCACAGCTCCACACCCCAGGGCTGCACTCTTTTGGAATTCCTCCCTCACCTAGGTTTAGGGTATAGGGCTTCGGACACATCCAGAAAGGCTTTGACTTCAGCTTGTGCTTTCTGATTATCAAGTTTAGGGATCAGGCGAGTTTGTTTTGGGTCTCTTCACTCTATGTCAGGACGTACAGCCTTACTTCGGTTTGTATGTAATGTTTCGCACCAAAGCCTTGGCACCTGCAGTCACACTGTAGTTGCTCTCGGGGATATAAGTTGCTTGTTTAAGTCCCCCTCCAATGATTCAGACGCGCCTTTTTTCGCAAGATGCTGCATTGCGAGATGCCACACCCTAAGCCCGAAAACCTCAAACCTTTAATCCGTAATTAAACTCAAGCCCACCCTTAAGATCCCAAGCCCTAAATCCAGATTCGCGGCTCCGAACCCATCGCTCTCTTAACAACTCAGCTTCCATCTTTCGTCCCGAAACCCGGCTCGGGAAGCTTAGGACAGAACTCCCAGTCGGCGAACTCCGCTCGAAACTTTCAAACGAGAATCTGGGCCGTCGTTACAATGCCCCTGCAGCTGCCAGAGTGAAGCTGGGATATCTTGGCTTGATTGCTGCAAAAGCTGATGGCTGGCAATCATCCAGGGCCGTAGCGTGCGATTTAGCTGATTGAGCAATGCCTTGTCCTTGCTGTGGCACAGTCGGCTCTTCCAGTGGTGGCTGCTGACGTGGAACCGTCCCAGTGATGTGCCGGCAGGCATCGGATCCAAACCAAGAAGAGGAAACACCATGTTGTAGGTGCCTATTTCCATCAGTGCTTCTTGATGGACAACGATCAAAAGATCCCCAAACAGGCGCCGCCATTCCTTCAGATGGGCTATTGAAGCCACGTCGGCGTCGGCATCTCGGATTAGGTCGGCGACAGCTACGGTCTCCTGGGCTCTTGTCGCCGGTTTAGGTTGGTAACTTTCAAGATCTTGCTCAAAGGGTCCATGTGCCCATGGAGTACATACGTTGCCCTGAAATCGTCATATACGAATTTCTTTAAGGCCTTAGCATATCCTGTACTGATGGAATATTTAAAGCCCTAAGGCCCTAAACTTAAACCTAAAAACCCTAAAGCCCAAACCCTGAAACCCTACACTTCCACACGCGAGCCCAGCATCTGGACCTCGAGAGGCCCCCATGTGTCCAAGCATCGCCAAGGATGCTAAGCGGCGAGCTGGTGAACAAACTATCAGCAAAGGTCGAGCATTCCTTACAGTAAGGCTTACCCTAAACCCCTAATCCCCAAAGCCTAAACCCCTAAACCCTAAAGCCTAAGCCCCTAAACACTAAACCCTACATAGGGCTTTGGGTTTACAAGTCGACCATTCCTTTGGGTTTAGTGAGGGTTTAGGGTTAGAGGCGCAAATCCAGAATTCCTTAGTTCCCCCATGCTGCTTCATAAGGATTCGGAAGGGCTTAAAGGTGCTTTAGAGGTGCTGTTAGGGTTCTATGTGAGGTCTCCTTTCCCTCAATAGGGTAAACATTCTCTTCTTGCTCAGGTGTAAGAGTTTATGATGGAAACCCCAAAGCAAAAAGGCCAGAAAGGTACTACTGGGAGACCTGGATTCATTTGGCGCAGGGCCAGGCGGGCGACGGAATGCCTCCACAGGATAGCATTGTGTATTCCAAGCACTGAAGATGAACGTTGCCGTCGCGCATCGTTGAACTCTAGCCAACCCTTCTGTAGATATCTTGGTGGAAGTAGCGACCATGAAAGGCCCCAAGTGAAGAATGTGTCTTCAAAGAGCGCAGACACCTGTGACTTAGAGAATTCCACCTCTGGATGCAACCCCAAATTCATCCGAGCGGAGGTCGTCCCACAATGGTCGAGGCCAATTACTGCAAACTGAATGTTAAAGTCTTTCCAACTGCCAAGCTCCGTAAAACGTATGTGGTGCGGAGCGATCTCTGCTTGGAAACCCATGTAGTTGGAAACGTAGTCCTCTACGAGCGGTGGCAATTGCCGCCTCTTGCAGATGCCCGGGGCACAGAAACCAATGCCCATCGGACGCAAAAGTGTAGCTTTCTCCCATCTTGCCCGTGAGTTGGTGCCCGATGTGTTCGTCGGGAATTCGACAGACCAAAGCATCCCCCCTATCGCTCGACAGTCTTCCAGGGCATGCACGGCTGCTGCAAAGATCTCTTCAATTTGAGAGAATGGGAGGCTGTAGTATTCGCCGGACCTTCGTGCTGCTGTATAGGCATAAACTAGGTAGGCGGCTCCCAAAAGCTTTGCCTACATTAAGGTCTTGTACTTCCAACTTGCATTCACCGGTTTTCGGAGCTATGACGCAGAGCGCTAAGCACAGGACTGCAGGGAGACTCGGCATCCGATGCCACCGAAGCCGCTGTTCTCCAAGTACCGCTTTTCACACGGATTGGGTTCGTCCGCGCCAATGACCTTGTACTATAGTATATGATAAGCATGCTATAAGAAGGGTGGGTTACTATTACGTGAGCATGGGCCCGTTCGATAAATCGACAATCGAAACATAGCAAAACACAGGCAGCAACCGTCCACGCACCACATGCCAGGGAGATGTAAAGGTGGCGCATAGCATTGGCTGTGGAGTGGGCTGTCTTATATAGGGGCCTGAATAATTGGAATCAACTCAACATGTATAACTATTACGGGACTGTGAGGGAGGAATCCGACTATTTAGTCTTTTATCCCCTTATTGTCTCCATCATTAGTGACGCATCGTACGCCCCAAAACCCAAAATGTTGTAGTTGTCTCGGCCCCTCGAGCAGCCTAACTCAAGAAGAGACCTTGATCCGATAGCATGCACCTGGCGTGACCGAACCTCGAAACTAAGCGAAGGCTTAGGGTTTAGGGTTGTTGGGGCTTTGGGGTATTGAGGCTTTAGGTTTTGAGGGTCTTAGGGCTTTGGGATGATAGCGTTTAGGGTCTCAGGATTAGAGCCTATGGGCACTAGGGTTTCAAGTCTTAGGGTTTAGGGCTGCTACCTACAAGATCAGTACTCAGGACCTATACCAAATCACACGCCGCGCATGCCAGAATGCGCCAGGATCCGAAACCCCTCAAGAAATGCGAGGCGCTTTTCGTTCCTTTCCGTCTTCTAGTGTCGTACTAACTTGGGCTCAGGGTGCAGGAGTAGTACTTGTGGCTCTTGACACTCGTGTTTTAAAGAGGACTAGTACTATCATTTGTTCAAGCGTGTTGTGTAGCTACAGGCAAGGGGGAGAGAAGAGGAGGTGCAGGTGCATTTCACTAACGCAGGAACCTGATTGAGCAAAACCCTGGCCCTATAACCCCCAAATTTTTAGGATTAATGCAAAGAATCCCAATATAGACCCAGGGTTTCTTACACTTACCTGATCTAGATACAGTTACCTGAACCTTTGGCCCGCATCTCTAAACCTTCCGGTTACGCAATAGCCACGAAGCAAGCCCAACCACATCGCGCTATTGTCGCGACTAAATTCTTCGTCAACTTCTAGAAACCCTTCAAAGCATGCACACACAATCCTGCATTACCCAACGTAGACCCCTGATGAACAAACCCCAGTGCAACCTTCATGCTAGGATCTCTATTGCAATGCTTAACTTATCCTGGTATGGGGTTTATTCATCAGGGTCTTCAGTAAGCCACGCACCCAACCGGCTGGACGATTCTGGACGATTACTGACCGACAAGCTTTCAGAATCTGGCTGCACGTGTTCCGCGCCTTTCCTCTTCATACATCATAGTGCACGTACCTTCCGCACAGCGCCTGCCACAGACACAAGTTCAAGCGGTCATAGTTGTCGTCACCGAGAACCCAGGGACCGGCGAGCAAGGTTCCTCGGGGCGCGCGGGCCACGCATGAGCCAACACTGGAGGTTCTATGGGCACCAGCCTCAGCGCTCCCCGCCACACCCTTACTTTCGTCGTAGGACTCCCGGAGCCCATGGCCCAAAGACACATTGAAGCAACTGACATCCCTCCTGCCATAAGGAGATCATGAAAGCCTGAGAGAGGGAGTCGAAGATCCAGTGGTGCACATGACGATGGTCCAGAGAGCGCCACTTCTTGACTTCCCTGCCGCCCCAGATGCACAAGACGGACATCAGGCCGATTTCACGATGTGCCCCACTGAATAAACATGTCCAAACCCATCCAGCTCAGAAATACTGAGCCCACCGCATCCTAACCAGTGCTGCGCAGACTGCTCAGGTGCAATATGCTATGCATGAAATAGTCCACTGCATCAGGCATGCTGCCCGCCTGATGGCGGCACCAGGGCGTTCGCTGTCTTGAAGGTAGCCGAGACTCCCACAGAGGCGGACAGCCGTGGGAGAAAATCAGAGCTGATTTAACTTCAAATAGGCGCGCCTGCCTCCTGGGAACTTGTCCCAGGCTCTTTCCGCGAAGAAACTGTACAAGCGAAAAAGTTGGGCTCTCAAAATCGGCCGGAGGTACGGAAATGTGACTTCCCTCCCAGTACAAAATGGGCTCGAAGAAAACAGGCAGGTCTGAAATGATGACAGGGATGCATCCGGCCAGGATCGCCAAAAAGAGCACCTTCGAGCTCGTGACAGGACAGTAGATGGAATCTTTCAGGATCTTGTAATCCTCGGGGTGCGTCGCAGGCTGGTCCGTCCATCGTACTCGACACTCGCCCTGCATGCAGTTTCCAGACAAGTCCTCCGCCAGCTTCAAGACGCGCACCACACCCGTCGCATTCCGTCTCGTGGAGCTCGGGCTCCCGCTCCCCAAAAACCCGATCAGTGCTTTCCGATCCCGGTTTGGAGGTCCCGCATGATACTTCCAAAAAGGCACATAGTAGGGAAGCGCCAGGGCAACAGATATGGCATGACTGCCAGGCATGCCATCCGCCGTCGTGGCTACAATGGAACGACGCGTTACACCGCCTCTGCTACGCGTGAAACTGGGTAGGTGGTCCAGCAGGATGACATGGTCACGACCTTGATGAAGCTGCCACCTTGATGTCGCTTCCAGCCAGTCGAGAAGCTTGAGGTAGCTTGGGCAAGGGGTCTGCTCCTCTCCGGCAGCCAGACAGAAGGCCTTTTGCCAGACCAAAAAGAGCAGCAGTTCAGCCTTTTTCGGCTCCTGCACCACCCTCACCTAGGTCCCCAAGTGAGGGAAGCGGATCTACAATAGAAGCCGAAACAAAGACAACTAAACAAGAATCCCAAATAACACAGACCAGTCACTTGCTGCCAGCGGCTGTCAACCACGGCTCGCAGCTCCTTTTGCAAAAAAGCATCGGGAAAGGATAAGTCCAATTCCTCCTTAGCTGGAAACCAGTGGGTTGGGGCAGCGTCCAAAGTACCCAAAGCAGTCTGGGTTCTCTTTGCTCTGGTGCAGGGCTTACCCAAAGCGCCGCCGCGGTGGCAGTTCTGATCTCTTTCAGCGGCCAGGGATTGGAGAGAACATCAGGTTTAGGTAACTACTTTACGACTTACGCTCTACGAGTGCAAGTCCTCGCTCCACCTCCGGCTACTCTGGCTTGAGGCAAGCCAACAGTTGTTTGAAGGTTAAGGGTTGGGGATCACGGAAGGAATCTGAAACTGCATGTGAGGAAAAGGCGGCTCAGTGGGGAGGCGCCCGGGTATAGCAACCATATACTAGGGATATGCGAGGAAGTCTTCAGTGTAGGGCGGCAGTGTGCTCGCTACTCAAGAATCGCTGCAAGATGCAGGAGAAAACACGGAAAGAAAACAAATGCAAAGACATGAAAGGTTTGCTTTCAAAACAAGACTCACTCCGGTTCAAGACATTCCAGGGACTCTCAGAGAGCTCATAGTAGTCGTCCCACAGCTGAGGACTCACTCCACTCAACCATGGCCGAAGCAAACGGAGCGCGTCGTGATCGTAGATGTACACGCTGGTGGACTTTTGCGACTCTCTGCAACGTGCAGGCGACTCCGGGCGACGAAAAAGCATCAATGTTCTCCTGGCTGCTGGTTGTCGGAAATGCAAAACTATCGCTCCACTATGCTCTACTATTGGCTAAACGACCAAAAGCAGCAACAGAACAGCCAAATTCGCCGAAGGTTGTCCCAGAAGCACTTTGAGCCAGAGAAGCAGTAGAGCAAACAAGAGAGAAGTAAATCCATCGTGCATCGTCATCCTCATCATCAGCTGATCAACGACATCATCGCCACCATCACCTATGGTCAGCTTCAGCATCACCCACCAGCCTTGGAAATTCAAACCTCATAGGGGCCACAAGCCCAGAAGCACACACGTATCCCGAAGCCCGCCGGGCCACGAATGTTTACGATGTTCTCGACGAGTTGCCATATCCAACGCCTGCCTTTCTTAACATGATTCCTTCTTCGGATGCTGGTACCACGAATGTGCACTTGTTCACGCAGAGGCCCCGGGGACGTTCGTGCACTACATTTGTATTACAACCAAACCACGCCGCCAAACCTCTTGTGTTCTTTGGCATCCGAAGCCTTAGCCGCGCCAAAACCTGCCAAAGAACATGGAAGTCTTTAGAGTCCAAAAGGGTGATTTCCGATGCACGAAACCATGCCACGCACGATGTTCGCAGCTGATGGAAAACATGAAATATCCCAAACACGCAGGTAGGTGGTCCAAGCAAGTTGCAGCCGATGGCATGCACCCGACCACGCCAAGTTTAGCCTGCTGGGGAATTTAAACCACCATAAGAGCGAAGGGCGGCACAGGCACTGAGAAAAACGCCAACAACGACACAAGGACGAAAGTCACAAGCATCTGAAGGGGTATACATGTATGCAACCGGGCTCGACGATTCCACTCCAGATTCTGACTAGCATATGGTAGCATTTTCTCGTTCCTACCGAAAGCTGCCATCCTGTGTTGGAAGCAACGCACTCAAACAGAACAAAGCCTTCTGTGACCTTCCGGGAATCAGCAACAACGTCAGCCACCACACAACAAAACCCTGCGTCCCTTGATCAGCGGCAAGTCTCTTGAACCAGTGGGTATCAGCAGCAGCACGAAGATTCAGGCTGCTCTCAAGATCGAAGTAGAGGCCGAAGCTTTGCATTCGGTACACCACATACTCATTCCACTGTTCGTTCACGTGTCCCTGGCCCCCTTGACCCGGGACGGCCCAGCTCCTAAGTCTCACGTTTCTCTATTCTACCAATCATGCTCAAGCTCTCATATGCAACATCTTACAATACTGTAAGTACTATATTGTCGCATTGTACTATAGAAGGTTATGCCATAAAAATTGCAAGTGACCTTATGTTTGGGGGCATAAAACCACGAAGACGGCAACAGCACAAAAACTTGCACTGATATGATCAAGACTCAGTAGTACACCACAGCGAGCAGGGCGCACGATGTTTGCTAGCGCCGTCTGTTCAAACTCGCCAGGTATGTGCTCTGTAACTTCGGTACACAAAGTCCAGTCATGGGCTCGGATCAAAGAACTCAGATTCACCGTCAAGTCTGCCTCAGAAACGAGGCCACGCGTAAGATTCCTGATGTTGGGAATGCCGTCGTACGCGGTGACCGACTCAGCATGGGCGACGTCTCGCAAATAAGAAGTGTAACAGCCACAACCAGCTCCTGACGCTGAATGGCATGAAATGAGGCATGCAACTATAGTAAGCAGCAATAAGCCTGAGTTGGCCATAGAAGCACGTAACGCCTGAATACAAGTAGCGGTGACCTCGAGACTGAATAGGAAACGAGGGACCCCCATGAATCCTCCAACTCGCACGGCTCCTTGCGATGGATTTGAGATTCGAACTCCCCGCACGCACTTCTGAGAACCCATGAGACTGAAAGGTTCTGAAAACCTATAGATGCGGAGCTCACCCCTCCAACCTCGACAAGATAGACGGCCGAGGATGCCAGTAGCCAGGGTTTAGGGCTCGGGGGGAAAGAACAGAAACAAAACATCCTCCCACTTTGTGGAAATTAGTGCTTCACCCAGCCGAGGCTCCAAACTCCAGAACGCTGGACTTGGCAAAAGTAAGGCCCATGTGGTGGGCCAAACCAACGTCCAGAAGATACGTCCTGGCTCCCCCCCCGCAAAAAAAAAACAAAGAGGTTTTCCCTTCCACGTAAACCTGCAAAACTAGTCTGAATCGGGTGAACTTGTCAAAACCAGGTCGTCCTGTGGCAGGAGCGAAAGCCCCAAACTCCAGACTTCTCGTTAATGCTGATCTCCCTCTTAGATCTGTCACCTTGGTGTGTTGCTGAATCTCCACTACGCTCTCGTCAGCCAAATATGATGCAATCAGAAAAACTTGAGATGTGCTCTGAACCCTGAACCGTAAATAGCTGCAGTCACTCTGTTTCGTCGCACACTTTGGCCGCCAGCTGGAATCACTCGTTGGACGCGCTGTCCTCCCGGTACGACGTCGTCTGACGCTACTGGAGATCGTGTGACAGCAGAAACGGTCCCAGCACTTATCCCAGCAGTAGCTATTCTCTAGCAGTCGTCGTTGTAAGTCGCATTAATATCACCATAGTAGTTATAGTATCAGGTGCTAGTAATGCTTGTAAAACAAGAAGAAGTTTTAGCACCAGCAGTCGTAGGAGTGACCGCTTCAGGCTTTAGTAATAAGTGTCTTCGTCTGGCAATCGCAGTCGCTCAGTAGCCGTTGTACCTGGGCCTGCTTGCTGTGGTTGGAGACGGCTGCAGCAAGAGCAGGATAAACAGCAAAAACACAACTGCAGCAAGAAATGGAAACAGCCGTGATGCTGCAAGAGCTATACAAGTCACTTGGCACATGCAATGAGTGCAAGCCAATATAAACTTGAGGCCTACATGTGGACATTATCATTCAGCATGGCGTCCTTTGCGGATCCTGCCACACAGCGTCCGCCACACATGCGATCAGCAAGACCAAGCTGCGCATGAATGCTGCAGCCCATATGACACTATGTGTCTTGGCGTTGAGGCGGCAAACTTTGCATTGCTGGGATCTGCCTAAAGCCGGGTGGCCAACTCCCAGTGACTGTTCTCCGAAATGTGTTGTATGCCTGCCGTGGCGTCCCATGTGATATCTATTGTCTGGGGTTCTCTTTGAGAAAAGCTGCGGGGCGTGGCGAAACTGCCGGTCCTTCGTGTCCGGGCCGAGTTTGTATAAGCTCATGGCATTTTGAGGAAGCGCATCGGAGATGGGAAGGGCATGCAGGCTGTGTCCCAAGGAGGCTTCAAATTTTTGAGATCTATATGCGTGCTAAGCTTCGGAGAGGGGCCTTCGAATCTCCCTAAAAACCTAAACCCGCAAGAAAGCCCAAGCGGCCCGGGCGCATGTAGTTCTTAGTCCCCTCCTCCGGGACAAAAGCCATGACGTCTGAGCCGTCAGCAAACCCACTCTGGTCGAGCCTTGTCTTCACCACAACTTCGACGCCCGTGAATCTATATTTGGGATTTCGGCTTTTGAACACTGGTTTCATTCTTTTTGAAGTTGCGAGTTGCAAGTAAAGGAGCGCAAGCAAGTTTTCCAAAGATTTGGAAGCCGGGCTCGGCGTTGCGCGCGGTAAACTCACCACTTGAAACGCCGCGCCGCTCCAGATGCCGCGCTCTGTTTTTCGTGGTGAGCGCACCCAAAGCCGCGCCACCGGCCCCAATGGCGCATCTTTCTGAAGGCGTGGCGTTGGAACGCTCGGACTCAAAAACATGTCCGTTGTCTTGTCGGCGCACGTCGACTGGGAAGCCAAACCCAAACTCCAAGCCTGAAACATGAACCTGGTCTTGAACCTTGAACTCCAGACTCTGGACACCACAAAAGCTTGTCTCTCTAAGAGCAAGTCTCCAGAACCGTCTGCTGCTTTGACCTTGAGGCCAGAGACTCAACACCCCCCAAAAGTTGCCTCCAAGCGTCTTCAGACCACATATGCTACTTTTAACGTTGAGGCCAGACTGAATGAAGGTCAAAACTTCCAAACCACATCTGCTTTTGACTTGGCAACACTCAACACGTCATGCTTCAAGGTAATGTCCGTAACTGTGGCTGTAAACGCTCAAGACAGCCTGAAATGCTGTGCTAAATTTCGAAAACACGTCTGCTTAGTCCGAATGGCACGAAACCCTTTCTGCTAATTGCAGGAAAGGAACTTTTGGACCAACTGCTTTTAGAAAATCAAAAACCGAGACAGATTTTAACACCAAGCTTTCTAGACAGACTTGGACGACAACACTTGTGACAAGTCCAAAAGCAAGTAAAAACCAAGTAAAACTCTTACTCGAAGACACAAGCACGTGAACTCTCGGCGATCTTCTTCTCTCATCAACGTCAAAATCATTAAAAACGTATTTTTCGGCACAGAGCTCAGCTGTGAAAACTCTTCTTCCTTCGAAAAAAATCTTATTGGCATGTTTTCGGAAAAAATTACACAAAAATAATCAGCATCGTTCCACCTCAATGATAGACACTGGTGATCAGCGGGACAAGAAATTTAGAGTGACAAACCTCTGGCTTGTTGTTCTGGCACTGTCATCGGAAAGGTGATCAACAATCTGACCACTGACAACGGCTTCGTCGACGCAACAAAAATGTTCGAACAACTTGCAACTGCTCTTGGTTTTTGCTCATTCTGCCTTGCAAACTCCACTGTGCAGGCAAGGTAAAGGAATGCTCAGATGAGGTCTCGAAATTGCAGAATCGCGCATACATGCTTCCAAAGTGGCTATTTTACACGTCTCCAAACGCAAGTAGTTCTCAGTAACTGACATCCGCGTTGCGTGGAGTGCTTGTCTATGGGCCCGATCGTTTGAATGTCGTGTCTGGAAATTACCCAAAAATGGAAGCATTCGCGGCTACGAAACTCTTTATTTTGGGGTCACAGTTTTTTGATTTTACTTCCTCCAATGTAGTTCCAATTGTGCGGAAGCCGGGTCCATGTCGGCCTCATTTTTGGGACTGCAAGACAACCTCGTTGTTTTGGCCTCCAATTTGAGCGGTTGGACCCTAGCAACGATTTAGTTGGCTGCGCTTCGCCTTGTTCCAACTTCTTCCTGGGCAACGTCGTGTTGAACGCACAGAAGTTTGTCCGTTCATGGGAAGTCCTACACCACACAACTAACACAGAGGCTACAGCGTGCGAGCAGCTATAACAAAGCGGAGTAGGAAAGCATGAAGCTACAATGAGAAGACATGTGCAAAGCACTCGCACAACACTCTTTTGTTTCGGCTTGCCGGAAGTGACTGCTGTCTGCGGTTTGAGGGCCTTTGGCCAAGCGAGCCGTCACAAGGCCCAAGATGCTGCAGTCACGAAAAGCCCGTATCGTAGAAGCAAAAGCATAAGTGTGACGTAAAGCATGATAACCAGAAAGCCATATTGCTAAGCATCAGCGGGCGAAGCAGCTGAAATCGGAGCCTCGAAAGGCGTATGGCCCAATTCCGCTCAAGGGATTATTCCCAGGAGTGGGTGGGCGGGAAAAGAAAAGTCAGCTGAGCAAAGCTGTGTTGTTGCTGTGGTGTCCCGCTCGAGCAGCTGTACGAAGGGCGACGGGACAGGACTTCACCAAAACCCTCCTGAGTAAACACAGTGACCGTCCAAACTTCTCAGCAGGAGGGGCGAGTTCCCGGAGGACATCCAGCTCCTGCTGGAGTCAGAGGCAGAAAAACC
>CAJNJA010018362.1:141-10624 GCA_905231915.1 Symbiodinium necroappetens | reverse complement strand
TCTCTGCGCTCGAAGGTCTTGAATACCTTGAAGCGCGTGGTCATCATCATCGCATCTTGGCAGAAAGGGGGGGGGGGGGGTGTTCGTAGATCTTGGAATTTTGGAGGATTTGGGTTAAGGAATACTCCCCAAGGCTGTCTAGGAAGAGCTCGGCAGAAGGCGTCCAAGCACCATCGTCGCCGGCTTTTGCTCCCCCAAAGTAGCCCAAAAAAGCTGAAAGTCAGGGTAGTACGACTAAACCCTAAAACCCTAAAACTTTAGAGCCCTAAACCACCCAAACCCTGAACCCAAAACCCCCAACCCTAAAAACCCCCAAAACCCTAAGCCCCAAACCCTAAAACCCTGAAAACCCTACAGGCCCCATATATTGCCTGAGAGAAAGCCCGGGTCCGAAGCCTGAGTTCTTGTTAAAGGGGTCTACTTTAGGGCTTTAGGGTTTTAGGTATCTAATGTAGGGTTTTAGGGTTTAGGGTTTTAGGGTTTTTAGGGCTTTAGGGATTTTAGGGTTTTAGGGTTTGGGGCTTTAGGGCTTTAGGGCTGTAGGGCTGTAGGGTTGTGGGGTTTTAGGTCCAGGGTCTTTGGGTTTCGGGTCTTTGGGTTCAGGGTTAAGGGCTTTCCAAGTTACCAGAATAAAGAAGCCATGCTTGTTTATGATGGATCCCTATATTATGGTAACTTAAGTTCAACTCCTGAACAGGAGCCCAGAATATTTCGTGACGCCATCGTGAATCCAATGCTTTGGGGCTCCTAAACAAAGAGCCCTGAACCAACGGCCCCTCCCCTCCAAAGAAGGGGCTACTATAGGGGACCTTAAGGGACGATCAGGGGGATCCAGTCCCCCATTCCCTGCTAAGAACCAGGGAGAAGAAGAACGATGTGTTCACATGCGGACCTTGATCATCATGCGGTGATGCTGATCATGACGGGTTCTGATGGTCATGATGTTCGTGAAGGGAACTAAAGCAAGCACCCAAGTCCGACTAGAGCACGACAGGCCCCAAACGGCTAAAACGCCCTTGACGGACCTGTTAGAACTCCACCTTTCAGAAGTTTGCTAGGCGCCTTGAATTGGCCCACAGATCCGAACCCAAACCTTATAAATCCCCGCTAATTTAGGGTTTAGGGTTTAGGGTTTAGGGGTCAGGGGTTTAGGGTTTAGGATCCCGTCTTCCAGCCTATAAAACCCTATAGCATCACTTATAGCGACCCTTGTTCAAACCCCTGCGGGTCTCCAAAACCCCCTTAAACAAAGGAATATACCTCAAATTATAACCCTAAACCCCAACCCCTAAACCCTAATAAGATGTAAGGTATAGTCCTTAGTTAAGGTCTCCATCATCGTCTTCCGAACGCCGGTGACCCCTCAGAGCGCTGCCGGACCGGGTCTTGCTCCCTGTAAACTGCCATTCTCGTAGAATATTATATTCGGTTGATTAGACGGTTTAGGGTTTAGGGTTCAGGGTTTAGGGGATACTGTGTTGTATTGTGTTATATTATATTATACTCTATTATATTCAATTTTGTAAATTGCTAGTTTCCACAAAGAGAGTCTTGCTGAGGGCCTCTTGTTCAGCGTTTTTAGCGGCTGGAGGCTTTGATGATACGTAGCATGGCATGGAATAGTATGGGTAATGTTTCAGACCCCCAAAACTTTTGGCTTGTCGGTTCAGGAAACGAGGCTTTGGGGTTTTGAGATTGCGGGAATGCCCCTTACCCTGAAGGCCTTGACCCCAAGGGTGTTTCGCACTCGTTCGTTGAATATCTGTGCCTTCAGCTTGCGACGTGTTTCAGCTTCCGGCTGTACCCTCCACCAGGCCGTTCTTTAAGCATGGATGGCATAGTCTTAAGAAGGAACCGCAGTTCATGCTCTGTACAGCAAAGTCAGTCTATACTGCTAACCCCACAACACATAAAGCAATGGTAACCCCACAACACCCGATCAGACTTCATAAAGATCCTGTACGCACGATGCCATGCAGGAACTGCCATTGCCATTGGCGGCGTCCTGCTGTACTCGCTCACGAAGGCAGAGTGTCCAAGAAGCTGTCGAAATCCCGGGTATAGGACATTTTGGATCTTTTGAGAATTGAGGGTTCCCATAAAGGGTTACTAGAAGTTGGAAGGGTTTTAGCATTCAGGGGGTTTGGAGGTTATAGGGCTTCTGGTTAACAGGGTACTAGGATAGGTTAGGAGGATGTTGAGGGGCTTCGGTCTTGGCGGCTTCGGGCCCAACTCATCTAGGACATTTTCAGGTGGATCGTTACCGTTATGGGAGGCTTATAGAAGGTCGATCTATATACCTGTATAGAAGCCTTACAGAAGCCCTATGTGCCCTAAGCTCCTCACCTGCAGTTTCCTTTAAAATTCAGTCTCAAGGCCTACAAACAGGGTAAACAGGCCACTTTCTTCCCTGAAACTTCCAATCCTCGAGGTGTATGGAAGCACACTGATGAGGGTAGTTTTCTAAATTAGGGTAGTACGGCTTCCTTTCAAGAAGGACTTGAAATTGGACTCTAATTTCTCGGACCCTTATACTCGCCCACAAAGCAGCACTTCACATCCCTGCGCAAGAGCTTCTTTGAAGTGGCGAAGAAGTCGGGCTCCTTGCGACGACGGCGTTCCCATGTGGAAGCGACATCCGAAGCGTCATTGGATGGGATCTACCCCACCAAAACCAAAACCTACTTTTTTGTAGGTTCTTCTTACAAACCCCCATATGGAATATTTATAGGGACCCTACCAAGAAGTAGGTTAAGGTAGGCGGCAAAAGGGCTTCCTTGCGCAGAAGAACTAGCGGAAAAGGAATGCCACCTGGGCCACCTTGGACACCAGTTGGGGAGGGGGGGGGGGTAGGGTTTTAGCGGGTTTTAGGGGTTTAGGGGTTTAGGGTGTAGGGTTTAGGGTTTGGGGAGGGTTGACAGATGGTTCAACCATAGCTTGCCTGGGCTGCTGGTGGAGGGCGGTTGCCCGCACCGATCATTGCGTCCGGCATCTGGAGCCCCCAGAATCGCCAGTGCAAGACTTGCTAATTTGCCTATTTGGGAAGCACCTTGGTGCAGTGCTACTGAAGATGTTGAGCACACTGGCTTTCTGATCATGAAGGATACTTTGGGTGAATGAAGCAGCTCAGGTCCCCTCTGGGGTTGGGTGTAGACCACATGCAGCAGTACTCTTCTGTCTTGCCTCTGCAAAAACATTGCTGCTAGAGAATGCTTAGATCGGCTGGGACTACATATTCATATGTATTGCAATACAGACCCTTGGAAATATTCACCATGTTTTCGTTAGTTCGGTCCTGCAACCCCAGCCCTGAACTCGAATGCTTCATCCCCAAAATGAGATCGTCACACTCACACATTTAAGAACGACACCGAAGTCTCATAAAATCAGAGAGCGCAGCGAAGCCCCACTTGGAGGTTCAGGAGAACCTCCAACAAGTTACTACAAGCCCTCTACGCATGATGATAATTACTACTATTGATGATATAAATCCTGCATGACCTTAAGGACCCTAAACTATGGGAATTATGGTATCCTTAGTATGGGTAATGCAGGACTTAAATCATCAACTGTAGGGCCTTTGGGACATCTTACAGTTTCCCTCATTCGGCCGGGGAGGATCGTCGTTGCGCATAAGTTTCCATCCGACCTCGATTGCCTACGGGCAAATGGGGGGTTTCCGAAACTTAGGGTGCCTTTTTGGGGGGTCCTTATAATAAGGATCCTACTATTTAAGGTACTTAGGGTGCCTTTGATCCTACTATTTAGCTTCGTTCGAGCATGCGCCTTCTTCGTGACAGGCGCACTACGCAAAGAAGGGCAAGCCGCGTCCTCAGCGCCACGAGCGTCCAATCCGCCACAAGTCCGTGAAAGCATCCGCCTCCTGTTGAAGGAAAAAGCATCATGAACTGCTTGCTTAACATGCTTCAGCTGTTAACTGAACTTGGCAGGCTTGCAAAGAGCATTGCAAGACTGCTGTACATGACTTGCTTGCATACCCACTGTTTTCCACTGTGTTTCAGACCTGCTGAATGCAAAACTCAAGACGCAGATCCGAGCAGCTCGGCCTGAATAGCACCCATTACTTAGGGGCTGAGTAAGTAACCTTTAACCTTTTGGGGCTTATATAACCCTACTACAATTCAGTTCCTATTATGATCTAAGGTATATTCCTTATTTAAGGGTTTACTGAGTTCTTGTTAGGGGGTTAATTTGAGTTATCATAATATGAATCTATCGTAAATAAATAATATGGCTTCATGATTATGGTAGCTTCTTAAGTCCCTTAACAAGAACCCAGGAATAGCACCCATTAGCATTGCGAGGGCTTCTGCTACTCCTGCTATGACTACATACGAGTATCGCTTGCAACTGGTGCGGCATATGCTTTTTCACCGAAATCAGGGAATCTTTGCTGGCTGTGTGCCGGTTGAGCCACCGCAACAAGCTCGCGCACTGGCAAGTCTGTTTGAAGATTCCGCAATAGAACTGCAAAGCGGCTATTTCTCAATCCCGTGAGCTTTCAAGTCAAGCACGGCTACATGGGTAGTTTTCTAAATTAGGGTCCCTTTCAGGGTCCGTTTAATGGGGTGCCGTACTATATTAAGTACCTCCAAAGGGAGAGAACTAACCACATGTGTAGAACTTTTGCCTTTTCATTCTCGCGTCCGCGCAGCGAGGTGAGACTATGCGGATGGTGAGCAGATGCCGCGGTGCGGGATACAGAAAGTTCACAAGACCTGAGAAGCCTATAAACACACCAGGGTTTAGGGTTTAGGGGTGTAGGGTTTAGGGGTTTAGGGTTTTAGGGTTTCAGCTCCCTGCGGCGAGTACTGCAACACACGCAGATGGCTTCGGAAGTCGGTTGGAACTGGATTTTGAAGCCACAGAAGACGTGTTTACGAGGCTCGTTTGTCCTCTGCTACTTTGACTGTTGCAGTAGGCGGAATGATTGGATGTGGAGTGACAGCCTGAATGACGCCTAACCATGTGCGCCTCTTTTCACTCTCCCTCGCGAGCATTGCGATTCCCCCTGTCCCCAGTCAGCCTTACCTCTAAGTGGTAACATCCCGTGCACTTGTCCAAGCCGTTCCGCGCGCGCAAGAACGGCATGGAGCTTTGTGTGTGGCAAGGCAGACACATCGCGAAGTGCCTGCAAGCGTCTGATTGGGTCTACTCGGACCAAAGCAGCCGTAAACCCCAGATCGTATTCCAAAGATTGACCGCCCATGATGTGCTAGTGCTCTTGCCACTTCCTCTTCGTTCATGAGAGCTGGCAGCGGCAATGTACACTAGCATGGATCGGCCAGCCGGAACATTCGGTCAAACCCTTCTACCTGTTTACGCCGTATTCCAGTTCAGGGCGTAATATAGGTGCCTAAACAAATACCAATACTATTTTGGGGGTTCCTGATTATAACAATTATAGTGCAATACACCCTAAAACTTTATCCTAATTTTTAAGGCCCCTATAGTGGGGCCTATTTAGGTGTTAGGAATCGGGGTTTTGGCAGGAGTCGAGTTTCGAAGGTTGCGAATAATGAGAAAAAGTGAATGTTCCCGCAAAGCCCCGAGCCACGAACCGAGGCCTCAAAAACCCTAAGCTTTTGCTGAAAACCCCCTGGTGAAGTCTCCGCCGCCCATCAGGATCCCCCTAAACCCTGAAACCCAAACCTCTACGAAGCCCTGAGCATGTAGGTAGTTCTCCAAACCAGGGTTCTTTTTTTGGGGTCCCTTTTGTCAGGGTGCCGTACTATATTGGGGACCCAAACAAAGGGACCCCAATTTTAGCGAACTACCCACATAGTAACCCTTAGAGTGCCCATATAGGAACCTTATAGAAACCCTTATAGATCCCTTTTATAAGGGGCCCAAACAGGGACCCCCAATTTAGCAAACTATCCAGAGAACCCGGTACCCCTCAATTACTAGTAAGGAATATGCCTTGAATCATAATATTAAGTCCCCATAATTTAAGGCATATTCCTTAATGTGAAACGCGCGAAGAAACGCACGTCGATCCGAACCCTTGACCGGGAAGAGCCTGGCTTTCGTGGGAGGAGCGATCCACAAGCACGTCCCTCAGGAGGGCCAGGGCCCAATACTTAGGTTCCCCCAGACCTCCTTGAAGGGCCCCCCTTTAAAGGCCTTAAGGGTTTCTTTAAAGGGGTGTAGGATTTAGGGCTACGGGTTTAGGGTTCTCCAATACCCAACCTTTAAGAACTTTTTAAAATTTGGGGTTTTACAGTTTAGTAGTAATCTGAAAGTTTTAACTTTTGCTTCCCTGGCTTATTGGGGAAGCAAGAATATAGAGGCTCGAATTGGGGTAGCTGGTTACGTATACTATGCATGTAATAGCGCGTGTGTGTATGCATGCGTGGATGGAAGGACGGATGTATGTATGTATGTATGTATGCATGTGTATCTATGTTTTGGTGTATGTATGCATGCATGTATGTATGTATGTACGTATGTACGTATGTACGTATGTATGTATGTATGTATGTATGTATGCATGTATGTATGTATGTATGTAGGCAGGTAGCTCGGTAGGTCGGCAGGTAGGGAATGCGGTAGGTCGGCAGTTGGGTGAGTGAGTGGGCGGGCGGGCGGGCAGGTGGGTATTTAAATATGCAGACACATAGGTGTGTGGGCATGTATTTGTGTGTGTGCGTGTGTACGCATGTATGTATGCATGTGTGCGCATTCGCATGTTTACATGTCTGCATGAGTATTTAAATAAAGATGTACACGTGCATATCCTACAGATTGGCCAAGCATGCTCATGCACTTCAAGAACAGTCGTAATAGCCTGGTCACTTTACGATTTCGAGCCACCCCTAAAGCCTAAACCCCTAAACCCCTAAACCCTAAACCCCTAAACCCACTTACTAGTTCGAGCCCTTCCGCGCAACTGGCGCCCCTCGCAGTTTTCCCAAGCGGATACCTCCCGTTGCAATCGATTGCTGCCCCGCAGCCAGGTCCCTGCCGGGTTTAGGGGTAGGGTTTTTTTGGGTTTTTAGGGTTTTAGGGGTTTTGGGGGTTTTGGGGTTAAGTAGGGGTTTAGGATCGCGCATGTCTGCTTCCTCAGGATGGGAAGGCTGAAGCCTAGGATTCGGAACCTGAACCTGGAGATCCAACATCTGCCGCACTTAGTCTAAGACGTTGTGAGGTGGGTAGTTACCGTTATAGGAGCCTTGTAGAAGGCCTATATACCTTTTGGAAGCCTTATAGAAGCCCCTATATAACCTAAACTCCCCACCTGTAGTTTCCTTTAACTTAGAGGACCATGGGACTTAGTAAGTAGAAGGTTAGGAGTACCCTACTTGGGAGTACAAGTCATTAGAGCTACAGTTACCTTATTTAGAACACTAGCTACGAAGTCCCCTGTTCCCCTAAGCAAGAGGGCGAGGGGGGCTTGATTGACTTTGCGTAGGTCTATACTCTATACAAGCCGAGAGAACCCAATACCCTTTAACTAAGGCCTTAAATTATAGGGGCCTTTCTCTTATGATTTAAAGTATTTCCAAATTCCTTTAAATGCCGTAAATTATAGGGGCCTTAATATTGTGGTTTAAGGTATATTCCTTAATTAAGGGGTATTGGGCTCTCTGGGAGGAGGTTGGCATTGACTGGTTGACGCACAAGACCACGAGACATGGGTTTAGGGTTTAGGGTCTAGGGCTTAGGGTTCAAGGTTTAGGGTTTAGGGCTTGGGGTTTTAGGGTCTAGGGTTTAGGGCATGGTCTCGGTAATGTTGCAAATGATGGCGATGATGATAGCGATGGGGATGGCAAGGTTTCGAAGACGACAGTTGCGATAATATAGGGACCTTAATAATTATGATAGGGTTTTGGGGAACATTATACTGCAATTAGAAGAAGGAGCCCCCCAAAACAGGATAGGTACTTATTTAGGAACTTCAGGCCCCTTTCATGAGCGATTCTGAGGGCATTGCCGGTGATGACTTCGATGCTGAAGTCTTCAACTGGGTACAAAACTAAACCCAAAACCCTAAATTACCAAGCCTCAAACCTTAAACCCTGAATCCTGAGCCTTAAACCCTAAACCCCTAAACCCTAAACCTTAAACCCTAAACCCCAAACCGTAGGGTTTGGCGCTTGAGGCATCCGGGGGCTCAGGAAATGAAATCCGTGGGCAGAGGGCGGCACAGTGATCCAGACAATTTGACATGACATTGGATAGCTAATTGGAGATTGAGAGAAAGCATGGGGGTAGTTCGCAAAATCAGGGTCCCTTTTGGGGTCCCGAGTATAGTACGGCACCCTTATAAAAAGGACCCCGAAAGGGAGCCTAATTTAGAGAACTACCCATGTATGTCCGTATTGAAAAGCATTTGGCCTTACGCATGAAGAGTGCCCACAGCAGCGACCTGGATGACGGGGAGATATGTCATTGAACTATGAGACCTACTGGCCGCAGGGCCACATGCGAAGCATCTCCAGCAGCAGGAAAAATCGATGGTTCAGGGGTTTCGGGCTTAGGGCTTTAAGGTTGCAGGGGCCAGTGTTGGATTTGTCGACTGTCATGAGGGATCTAGATGGGATCATTCTGATTAGCTCTGTGATGTGTTATTCTCAAGGTCTAGCTGTTTATTCTCTCAGGCATTGCACGGTTTGAGCATATCCCTTGCTGTCAATTTGCCAACTCCTTCGTGCTTACAGAAGAACATAGGTACAAGTTCAACATGAAACGTCGATGGCCAACGTCGTTCCCGGGTAATCCACGCACTCAGCACAGAGATGTGACGCTAAAAGCAAAGACCTAACTTCAACAGATCGCAAGCACCACGAAACGGCCTAAAACCAAGACGCTGGCCTTTCACAGATCCTGGTAAAGCCTAGGACCCTATACAAGCCTTGAGAAATATTCAGAGCCTTAAAGGTAACGGTTTCAGCTACGATCTTGGGTGTAGAGTGCAGAGGTTCAAGTTTACTTTGTAGGGATTGATCTTCAGGAAACGGCTTCAGGGACTTACCGACAGCCTTCACGGTTTAGGGGTTTAAGGGTTTTGGGGGTTTCAGGGGCTTTAGGGGCTTTTGGGGGTTTAGGGTTTAGGGGTTTAGGGTTTAAGGTTTAGGGGTTTAGGGTTTGGCGCATGGCCATGGATCTGGAAACGAGCCCTGCGCGGCCTCGGGGCCGCAGGCTCGGGCATTTGCTTTTGTTGAGGCTGCGCTGGATGCTCCTCAAAACCCTAAACTAAATCTTGCTTTGGGGTTTACGGTTTAGGGGTTTAGGGTTTTGGGGTTTAGGGGTTTAGGGTTTGGGGTTTTGGGGTTTTGGGGTTTAGGGTTACCCTAAACCCTCAAGACCTTTGAAGAACGACCTGAAGCTCTGAGTCGGACACCAAACTCGCCGACCCAAACTCACATCCGAGCCCTACTTGGAGGGTCATGGCACTTCGTAAGTAAGGTTATAAAGGGCCCCTTTAGGTGATCTGTAAGGGTACTATAAAGGTTTAGAGTTTAGGGTACTTGGAGGTTCATGGGACTTAGTAATTATACGTACTTGAGTTGCAGTGAGAAGTAATTATAACCACTGTTACCCTTACTTATATATATATATATATTTATTTATTTGTTTATTTATTTACATTTATATTTATATTTATATTTATATGATCATTAATCCCTGCGGCCAAAATACCACTCAACCCGAAACTTATGGGATCCTAAAGGGAGGGGGTTCTAAGAGGGGTATATAACCCAATAATCCCCAATTATCCCTAGGGATCCCTAGGACCCTCCCCGCTTGAACCACCCTCCCTTAAGGATCCGATAAGAAACCCCAGGTCGAAAACCCCTCGTACTCCAAATTACTGAATGTTTCGACCCCTAACTCAAACCCCTGAAGAAAGCAGGCCCAAAACTCCTGAACCCCCTAAACCCCAAACTCAAAGCCTTAACCCCCTCCACCCCCTGGAGCCTCAACCCCGCACACTTAGAGTCCTCCTAAACTCGAGAAGCCTCTCTTGCCTAGTTATATAAAAGCCATCTAAGCCATGTTGCAAGTAGAGGGACCCACTTAGGAAACGTTGTGTCTTTAGCCATAGCCGATTGCTAAGCCCATGATCTTTCAAGCGGCCCTGCACCCCAGCTAGATGAAAGCCTATTAAATGCCCATAAGCCCCGGACCTAAAGCCCAAAGCCTAAAGCCTAAACCCAAAGCCCTACATCCCTAAAACCCTGAACCCAAAGCCTGAAATCCCTAAAAAAATCCCTAAAACCCTAAACCCAAAGCCCTAAGCTCCCACAGTCTAAACTCTAAGCCGAAGGCCCCACAAGCCTGAAACCCTAACCCCTAAACCCAAAACCTTGGATACTGCGCTTTAGGGGTTAGGGGGTCACACGTTGGTATTTGGTATTTGGCCGCGTGGCTTCGAGACATCTCTGTTTGGGCTTGTTCTGGAAAGCGCTGGTGTTTGCAGGACTTTTGTGGTTTGGAGTCAAAATTGGGGTTTATG
>CAJNJA010018360.1:0-10626 GCA_905231915.1 Symbiodinium necroappetens | reverse complement strand
CGCCAGTTGTGTCTGCAGCTTTGACCAAATAGCTCGCGCCAGTTGTGCCTGCAGCTTTGACCAAATAGCTCTCCCCAGTTTTTGTCTGCAGCTTTGACCAAATAGCTCTCCCCAGTTTTTGTCTGCAGCCTTGACCAAATAGCTCGCGCCAGTTTTGTCTGCAATTTTGACCAAATAGCTCGCGCCAGTTGTGTCTGCAGCTTTGACTAAATAGCTCGCGCCAGTTTTTGCCTGCAGCTTTGACCAAATAGCTCGCGCCAGTTTTTGTTTGCAGCTTTGACCAAATAGCTCGCCCCAGTTGTGTCTGCAGCTTTGACCAAATGGCTCACGCCAGTTGTGTCTGCAGCCTTGACCAAATAGCTCGCGCCAGTTTTTGTTTGCAGCTTTGACCAAATAGCTCGCCCCAGTTGTGTCTGCAGCTTTGACCAAATGGCTCACGCCAGTTGTGTCTGCAGCTTTGACCAAATAGCTCGCGCCAGTTTTTGTTTGCAGCTTTGACTAAATAGCTCGCGCCAGTTCTGTTTGCAATTTTGACCAAATAGCTCGCGCCAGTTGTGTCTGCAGCTTTGACCAAATAGCTCGCGCCAGTTCTGTCTGCAATTTTGACCAAATGGCTCGCGCCAGTTTAGTCTGCAGCTGCCCTGCCCTGCCCTGCTTTTCCCTTGCCTTGCCCCGCACTGCCCTGCACCCTGCCTGCCCTGCCGCGCGTCGCGGGTGCAGAATTGTAACCCTTTCAAGTTCTCTTCCAGAAAAATTGTGCACAAAATGGGCAGACATTGCGTAACCCTTTCAAGTTCTTTTCAAGATCAACTGTGCCCAGAATCCACCCCCCTGCACCACACCCTGATGCTCATGATGTCCGTTCCTGATGGGGCCTTTGGACTTTAGACACCCGACGAGGCAGCACTTGGGACAGCAAGATGGATGTGTCTTTGACAACCGCCACTTGTGTGGTTGCAAGTACAGATATTTCTCCGCAAGCCATTAGGTCATTAGGATCATTAGGCGCCGCATGTGGCTAAGTGTAGACGTCTCTCGGAAAGATGCAGGCCACTTCCTATCCGTGCAAATAGTGAAAAGTTTTGCCTGTCCTTGTCTTTCATTGTGCAGGAGGGCGCCCAATGGAAAGCACAGGTGGATGAATGGCGGGCGCGCATGGATGCCCGAGGTGCGCTCAGAGATCTGAAGCCTTGGACTACGTACTTTCCTGTGCCCCGGAGCCTTCCCCAGACGGCCCGTGTGGCAGCCATCCTGGATGCTGTTGCGATGGAAGAGCTGGGTGGCGCGCGAGCCGCTGCTGCCGTTATGCAGAGCCAGGGCGCAGCGTGCCTGATCAAGGAAGCTCTCTCCGGGATAATCCTGGATGTCTCTCAGAATCCAGTCCGGCGAGCCTGGACAAATAGTGTTGGTGTTGCCAAGTGCCTTCACACCAGGACCCAGCTCTTCAGCTACAAGCGGAATCGGGCATTGCTGCCCCTGGAGCTCATGATGCTGCAGGGGCACACAGCCTCTTTGCAGATACCGGAGACCATGTCAGCAAACGACCTCCACGACTTGGCCTGCATGGGCATCAGCTTGCCCTGCCTTGGCGTGATCTTTGCCAGCCTGGGTCTGAGTACAGGCCTGTGAGGCTCTTCGAGTACAGGGGTAGGAGCAAAAGGCAGTCGCACAGCCGGTTTGCGAGTCAGCGGGGCAACCTAGCAGCTTGCCGTGACCGGGCCTTTTGCACTCTAGACTCTAGACTCTCAGACTTGTCGTGGCCTCCTTGTCAGGGAAACTTGCAGACGTGTGAGAATCCAGTAAAGACTTGGTCTGAACTTAGGATACATTCGCGACTCTAGCAGGATTCTAGCATTCTAGCAGCTCTTGCTCAGAAATTCGCTGTATAACGGCCATGTATCCCCGAAGTCGCTGGTCGATCAAGAAATTAGATGTAACGCAGCCAGATTTAGCTTCGAGTTGCTCTGTATGTTCTAATCATGCAAGTGGCTTTGGGTATGCAATGCAGAGCATGTGATCTTGAGTCACTGTAGTCAGTGTCGTCCTTCTAGATTGTTCATTCAGAAATGTATGCCCAGGATGAAGTGGGTGGGTCCTCTGCTTCTTGAGATCAGGAGCATAGGTCGCGTCTGCAATGTCTGCAATTTGTGGCAAGTTTCGGATTTCGTGCGCCTCCGCAGCATGCCCGGCAGACACGCAGTCTGTTTTTTTTCCTCAGAGTCTGCAGTTCTCATGAGTTCTCATGTAGCTGACAATAGTCCAACTGTCGCATCCATTGTTGATTGCAGAGGTGGTTTGACCGCCCAGCTGAGGGCATGCGAGGCATACACCTAATGAAGATGTGATTCTGCACATTGCTGCTGTGGCAGGCAGCAGTCTTACCTTTGTGCCTGACTGCACCAGTTCCTGCCAGAGCAAAACTGTGGGGATCAGTCTGCTTTGCGTGTCGCGCGACGTGAGCTTCCACAGCCGCAGACTGCTTGTGGAATTGCTGCTGGTGACCGTGCATCCAGGGAACTAGGCAACCTGCAACTGTTTTGCTATCCCAACGAGCGGTTCTTAGGGTGCAGATGGAGTGTTCCTGCTGTTACTCTCCGCAGTGAGAGTTCCACGTGCATGGCGGGGAAGAAGCCGAATCAGGACCAAGGTTGCGCAAAGAGCACGAACTCGGAGGTTCCATTGCACGGTTCCTTTTGGGTGAGGGCCTAGCAGGTTACTTACAATCATGTAGGCATACCCACAGTTGTTTACAACTTGGGAAAGTAGCATGCCAGCAGCTTGTACCATGTGATCTGAAGTTCTCAGTAACCCCTGTTGAGTCCAGTCTCTTCTTCCGGCTACTTCTTCTCCTTGTGAAGGTTCCTAGGTCCTAGGACCTAGGAGTCTCTCACATCTGTGACGTTGGACCCAACAGCCGGACCTAGCCGGCTAGCTAGCCAGCTAGCCATTTGCAAGTCGCCGTTCTACGCCGCGATTGGCAGGAGTCTCGTCTGGCGGTGAAACCTGACAAGACGAAGAAGAAGGGGCCAGGGGCTGCCAAAGCTCAAGCCAAGGGCCCGCAGACACCTACAGTGCGAACGTCCTACGTGTGCACCTGTGGCTTCTGTGGGAAGAAGAGCAGCGTCAAGGCCGGAGGTTACGGGGCCGGGCTTGCTGTGTAGGATCGTGAAGCTCTAGTCTTAGTCAGTCGTAGTCCTTGAGTCCTGGGCCTTGCAAGACTGGGGCAGTACTTGTGACTCTTTACTCGGGCTATGACAGTGACTTTGTCCTAGATTCTTCTGTCTGTCGTGGTATATTTTCTTTGGGTGCTGATCAGGAGCCGGAGCTGTGGGGCGAGCGAGATGCCGAAGGCTATCCGGTCGGACCGGCTTGCTACGACTGCTTCGACGTGAACGCTGTGGTTCGTCCTGGTTCAGAGCCGGCGGAGTCCTTGAAGAGCTACAAGAACCCACGTGCCCCAGACGAGACCTTCACCAGTGACTTCGACACCGCCCAGGCCAACCTTGTGGAGAAGCCAGCCTCCCCGAACTTGTTCCGCCCCGGCGTGTCCGTGGATCTAAGGTGCGTGTACGGCTACACGGTGTCGCAGAACTACGCACTTGTCACTGCGGACGAGTTCGAAGCCTTAGCAGGCCTGGACCCAGAGACTGCAGGTGCAGGGGCAGTGGAGCTGCCTTGGCATGGGCCTGGGAAACCAGCCTCGGAGCTCTTTTTGCTGGGTCTGGAAGGCATGCGCCCGGACCAGGCGCTTGCTGTGAGGACGGTGAAGATGAAGTTCAGCAGGGGCACGGTGCGCATGGACAACTACTTGTGTCCGGCAGATCAGCTGTTGGAGGCAGGGGTTTTTGGGGCTCAGCAGGGACAAAATGCAAAGGTCAAGGAGTCTGTGGGCCAAAATGATGATTGAGTCTGTGTTACAGTTGTCAGGGCTTGCAATCGGGGCCCCGCCACTCCCACAGCACCCAAAGCCAAGCATCTGGACCCCAATAGGCAAGACGAGACCCTTTGTTCTGAGCGGCTCCGGCCTGTCGGTGCTAGCTCGTATGTCGCAAGCCTTCTCGTACGCTGGTGTCCTGCTCTGCTAGCTCTGCTAAGCCTTAGCTAAGCAGACTATGCTACTGCTACTGTTACAGAACCTGCTGCACGCTGCCTCTTGCGTGTCATTCATTCATCGAGAGACACAGCAGAACCCCGGCCGTAATTCCAATGCCCTCTGAAGAGATTCAAATTTCAAGCCGTTGCAGGATCAGGGGGACCGCATGTTCACGCACATTGCTGGTCTCATCACGAAGCAGGGCACTGGAGCAGAGAATCTGAACACCAAGGTGACAGTCAAGAGTGTGGAAGACCTGCGTCACGAAGCCAGCTTGGCTGCGAAGCAACAGGAGGAAGCTGAGGCTCAGTTGATGCAGAAAGCCCAACTCCTGGAGAGTGGCCTTGGAGACATTGATTCCGCCGACGAGCTGATGAACAAGGATGATGGGCCATTGCCCATTGGCAGCACAGACCCGGCTAAGAGCGTGAAGCGGCGTGCCGGTCTCGGGAGCGGCATGCTGAACCCGGCATCAGCAGCACCGAAGCAGCCTCCTCCGAAGAGGGCTAAGAAGCCTGTCGAGCCGACTGCTCCATCTCAGCAGCTGGCTCCCCCGCCAGGTTCCGGAACGGGAGAGATGCTGCGATTGAAGGGTGCGGACAAGGCTGAGAGCGAGCACGGCCGTTCATCTGGCGCAGCCGGTGCAGCTGCCCTGGAGATGGATGAGGAGATGATGTCAGTGGCCGAGCATTGTTCGGGGAACACCAATTGCTTGAAAGAATTGCACTGTGAGAGGTTCCTGGACCCCTCACCTGAGCCTGGGCATGCACTGTGGTCACAGTACTCAGTAGTCAGTCTCTCTGCGTAGACAAGTTTGTCCCTGTGACGAGTTCAGTCTAGTAGCTGCACAGATAGGTTGAGTTTGCCAGGACATGTCATGTTGCTGCCATGTGCTGCTGGCCAGTTCTACACTATTGACTATGGAAAGGCTCACGTTGAGTGACGACTCCTTGTGGTGGTTGCCTAGCAGCTAGGTGCTCGGTGCTAGCTGTTGCGCGTGCTCTATGTCAGCAGGAGCTGCAAGGGGAATCGCTAGGAAGTGCTGAGTGGCTTCACATGCGTCAGTGTGACAAACGAAAGTTCTAGTTAGAATCTTGTGGCTTGTGGCATACCAAGGATGCGCATCGGTATGCCCTGTCCGCGAAGATTCGTGGTGTGGGGTTCTTGGATCCAGCCGGGCTTGCGGGGTGGGTCACTTCTGTTCGTTGTGCAGTTTTGCTTTCCAGCAGCAGCTCTGGTGACTCTAGCGCGGCGTCATGCTGTGAATGTCTCATGTTCTCAAGTACTTAGTGTCGGAAACCGGCTAGCGGATTCCGAATTTTCCAGGGTCCGTCCCAGGGTATCTGATTGAGGACTTTGGTTCCACAGGTCCAAGGAACGCTTTTGGGGGGCCGGCAGGGGCAGCTAGGTCAGTCCCGCAGTGTAGCCAGACAGGTCCAGGTCTAGGTCCAGGTCTGAGTCTAGGTCCAGTCGAGGAGTCCGTTGCGGTGTGGGTTCGATGAATCTTTGAGAGTCTAGGAGTCTAGGAGTCTAGGACTCAGAGCCTTGCTCTACTGACGCTCCGTGTCGTCAGCCTCAGGTGTTTGCTAGTCGCTCGTCCGGGTCCATTGAGTCTATTCCTGAAACTTGAGAGTTTGGAACAGAGAACCGGTTCATTCCATACTCTTTCTGTGATGCCAGTGCGTCGTGTGGGCGCAACAAACCGACTTTTGTTGCAGAGAGCCTGGGTCCCCCGGCACGTGCTTTTCTGAGGCGAGCCAGATCAGGGACAAGTTGGTGGTAGAGGGCTTCAGGAACGCAGCGGAGACGCTGGGTGAGCGCATAAACGCTTGCCAGAGCTGCGACGTGCTGGCATCGAAGGACATACGCCAGATGAAAGCGGATGATGTCAAGAAGCTCGTGACTCTCAGCAAGTCTGCGTGGGAGAAGTACACCTTGCCGGTGAAGTCCAAGCTGGTACAGCACCGCATCATTCACGTGCACTTGGCGAACCTGGCTCGTAGCTTTGGGATCCCGATGCAGGTTGATGGAAAAGGCGGAGGAACCGCCGAGCGGAGTCCACCGGTCCTTTCTGCTGTGGAAGCCATGAATACCCTGGCTGAATCCTTGCAACTAGTGCTCGCTGAGGGAGTCGAGGACGCCCCGAAGTTCAACGTGTGGACGCCTGCTCTCCCATCCCTTGTGAAGGAAGTCGTCACGGCTGTCAGGAGCAAGTTGAAGCAGCTTGGCGTCCTAGCGGACAGCTCCGAAACCGATTTGCCGGATCTTGCCTTGGACATCGCGCAGGCAAAGGCGAAGAGCGCGAAGATGGATGACAGCGCCATCAAGGAGGCTTTGATGGCAGAGATTGGAGTCGCGCAGGCTGTGCGGGCAAGAACTTGTGGAGTTTTGCGACGGGGGGGTTAGCAGTAGCAATGATGACTTGGTTGAGGCGGTTGAGGCCTTGTTGAGGGTATTGGGTCAGGTGTGGGAGTAGTGGCATGGCATAGATGGCATAGATCCTAGAGTAGGTGGCCCCCCCAAATTAAAGTAAGTAGCTAAGTAGTCTTCCAAACCTTCCCCGCAGCCGCCGTCCCGCTTTAAAGTAATCAAGAAATCTTTCCCTGGTTGCAGGGTCGATCAACACCCGTGCTAACTCGATGTTTTCTCCTTCTGGGCCCTGCGCCAATGCCTGTGCCTTTGCAACTTCAGTTTGTTGTTGATCAAGCAGTTCCCGCCCAACGAAACGCAACCGCTGCCCAGTAAGCTTGGGCTTGGACGTAGGCGTCGGCGTAGACTTGCTTCGTGCCAGGCCATTGCAGAGACTGTCAGCGCCGCCTTGGGTTGCGACATTTTCTTCGATGTGCTCAGAAAGGGTCTCGAATGCAAGAGTGCCATCAGTGCCTTTGCGCGGGTGGTGCTTGAGGGCAAGATTGCCTTGGATTCGGAGATGAAGGAGGACAAGGTCGTTTGGACGAGCAGTGCTCTTGCTCCTCTGGTGGACTTGTCGAACCGCCTAGAGACAATCGCGAGGTTCTTTTGCCACATCTTCTGTGTGCAGCTTCCCGACGGCATGAGGGACACAACGGACGCTGATGTGAACATCATCGTCCACTACGAAGGCCGGCACCTCCTGGAGAAAGGCATCCAGCGAGTCATCAACGACCCTGCCTCTTGGTGGAAGAAGGAAGTCGATGACATGGTGAAGACAGGAGCCGGGAGCGTCCTAGCGAGCCTAAAGGTGGGTCAGCTCGAGGAATGGACCCTTGAGGACGGTGCCTGGTCCTGGCAGACACTCGCATCTGCCACCCAGGCCTTCGCAGAGGTGAGGGGTTCCTGCAGATCGCAGAAGCTTGGGCCGCTGCAGGACGACTTCGTGGACTCTGGGGCTGCAGAGCTTTAGGTACGAAGTTCTCGAAAAGTAGAATCAGAAGTCTTGAAACAAATGTAGAGTCGATTTCCATGGTTACGCTATCGCTGCCAGGGTTCCGATGTAGAAAGGGTAGGTAGGTCTAGGTTGTGTATGTCGTACATCAGAGTCGAGCTCATTATTGTTCATCGAAGTAGGCCTTAGTTACTCTTAGTTACTAGGCACTAGTTCCTACACACTAGTTACCTCGTGAATATTTACTCAGTACTCGATACTAGTTACTTACTAAATCATGGTTGGGGTTTACTAGTTATAGCTACTCGTTAATGGTGGTTACTACTTACTCCTTACTACTAGCTACTTCGTACTTGTCCTGAGTTCTGGGTATTTGTATCTAGGGCTCGGGCTAGGGACCATCTCAGGCCAAGGTGATTGCCACGGGCAAGAGGTGGATGGCCAGCAACAAGGACGATGAAATCAGCAGCCGCCATGCCGACTGCATGCTGGCCGCCCTTGCGATAGTCATCGATTGCCCCCAAGTGCGTGAGATGCAGCAGAAGGTGAAGACGTGGATGGCAGAACGGCAGCAACAGGTTGCTACCAACGACCTTTTGCAGATCCTCAGCACAACGCCGGGGTCTCCTGTGGACGCCAGAAAGGTCCAGGTGTGCATCAAGAATTGTGGGGCTTGGCCTGAAAGCGCGGTCGACCTCCTTCCAGCTTTCCTGAAGACGGTGATTCAGGATACTGTGGCCAAGGCAAAGAGTGACAGAGGGAGCAGTTTTCCTTTTGTCCTAGGTGGAACCCGTGAGCAATCCCAGGATCCAGGTAGGTAGGAGTTTGGAGGGTCAGGGGTGAGAGGGGGGGGGGGGTGGGGAGGGCAAACAGGGGCAAAGAGGGACGCAGGTTAAGGGCGCAGATGGGTGTGCGCACGGCAAAAAAAAAGAGGACGCATGTCGTCAAAGAAAGGGTGCGTCTAGTAACTGAGTCTAGTAGTCTAGTAGTTACTAGTTTCTAATCATATTACTAGTCAACTCCGCCGGTGACGACTGTTTTCTGTGGTGTGCTGGTTCTGGGGCTTTGCTTTGGAATGCGGAATGTATGTACGTGGATCAGCCGATCTTACCGGGTCCTGTTGGCAATACGGATGGCTCCCAGGTGAGTGGACTCGAGCCCAAGCAGTCGCACATCCGTGAGAACTTGGCTCTCATGAGGGAGCTTGTGGGCAAGATGGCAGACAATGATCGTGCGGCCTGTCTCAAGAGGTTTGTGTCGTGCTGGACCGACATAGTGAGTGCAGGCAGCGTGCTCCTCACTGGCAACCTGACGGTGAGAAAGAGCGAGGACGACTTCCCCAAGTTCTTCGAGGACCAGGGTCTGGAGACCTTGATCACCCTGGCTCGGCAGAGGCAGAAGATCTTGCAAGCCGACCAGTCTTTGGAAAAGATGGAGGACGAGCTCACGTCACTCGGTCTGGATGACCTGGTTACGATGCGCCTCCCCGAATCCATTCAGTCCGAGCTGTCAGCGAAAAGCTTTGATGACGCGGTCAGCCATCAGGCAGCAGCCCATGTCCGCTACTTGGAGGAGCTCATCCAGCAGCGGGAGGACGGACATCGCACCCGCTTGGCCGCCAAGAAACAGGCTGACGAGGACATCGACGTGAACAAGGACTACTTCCACGCGATGTCGGTCGATGGGTCGGAGCCTTGGCGAACGCATCTTCCTGATCAAGGCAATTGGGAGGACGTCTACAAGGTTGCGAAGGACTACATCCTCAAGTACCTTTCGGCCACCTGCATCAACACGTTCGTTGACAGTTTCAAGAAGGACGGGATCCCAACACACTCGCCCTGAACTGCCGCCAGCCTACTCTATAGTAACTATAGTACTCTAAGCAGGTGTCTCCTGACATTACGGCGTTCCTCGGCAACTTCTCCACACAGATCAGCAGCGAGGGTGCCGAGAAAGCGCTTGTGGACTTGCGCCTGCTTCTCAACACCTGCATGGCCGACAGCGTGACAGCCGAGACATACAGGGTGGAGATCTTCTTGTGCAAAGGGCTTCGGCAGTATGGGTCGGGCGAAAAAGCCGGTAACGACCAGGAGATGACCATGGCGCGGTCCCAGGCAGCGCCCGGGATTAGATGTTTTTTTTTGTTTTCTAAGTCGCCTAAACCCTAAACCCCTAAACCCCTAAACCCCTAAACCCTAAACCATGATCTGCCCTGCATCCGCTGTCCCTGAGATGCACAAGCAGCTCGCATTGATTACGCCATCGAATCCGTGCCCGGTGCAGGAGGAGCATGTTGCCCCGCTTCTTGTAAAGCTTGCCCGCGAAATCGTGGGCTGAAGTTTCAGAAAGAGGCTTTTTGAGATTTGCTGACGACGTAACTGCCACGGCTAGCGGCTAGCGTGTGGACTAACTGTTGCTATCTCCATGATACCACTTACTTTCACAGTTCCGACAGCTTGATCACTTGATCCTTCTGCAAGGCAGTTTTTTTCAGCAGACTCCTTCTCGAGACGAGGGCCTTGGGGACCGGTGGATTGATCCGAGATCATCCACGCACAGACCTGGCCGGAGCGGCCGAAGTCAGCTTGGAACACGAGCAAAAACCAAGCAGAGGGCAGCTGATGCAAGGGTCGCGATTTCATTCCCGAAGAACCCTAAACCCTAAACCCAAAAGCCTAAACCGTCTCACGACTGGTGATTCACACAAAAAGCAGATCCTTGAGACTGGTCCTGAAAGCACGCGGGAGGTAGGGTAGAGTAGAGGTTTCAGTATGTAGCTGCATGTAGCTAAACTTAAACAGCAAAGCAAGGGATAGGTGTTCGGGAGACCCAATCTGCGGAGAATAACGGGGAGGATGACCGGGAGGAGCATCGGGAGGTTCATTGAAATCAGCGAGGCTGTCGGGGAGGATGATCGGGAGGATGATGGAGAGGATAATCTGGAGGTAAATTTTCCAGAGACCAAACTTCGAGAGGATGATGGGGAGGATGTTCCGGAGGATGATCGGGAGGTAAATGTTAGGTAAATCTAGACCAGCCAGCAGTGAGGGCAGGATGATGGGGAGGATGATGAAGAGGATAATTTTTCCAAAAAATAATTATTTCCAAGATTTCCATCGTTTGGCTCCAACCCGTTCTCATAACACTATTCCACGACAAGGCTCTGCAT
>CAJNJA010018359.1:0-10626 GCA_905231915.1 Symbiodinium necroappetens | reverse complement strand
CAAAACCTCAACAGCCCCAACCCTTGAACCTTTAAACCTTGAACAGCTCTTCAATCATGAGCCCTGCCTAAACCCCTAACCCTAAACCCTAAACCTAAAACCCTAAACCCTAGACCCTAAAACCCTAGAGCCCTGAGCCCTAAAGGAAGGACTAGTGACAAAACCCCACGGAAACACCCAGAAGTCTGACCTGGCCCTCAGTGCCTGGCAAAAAGACCCACGGTCGCTGAAGACAGCTTAGGGTTTAGGGTTTAGGGGTTTAGGGGTTTAGGCTTTAGGGGTTAGTGGTTAGGGTTCAGGGCTTAGGGGCTTAGGGGCTTAGGGGCTTAGGGTTTAGGGGTCTAGGGGTTGAGGGTTTGGGGTTTAGGGTTTAGGGGTTTAGGGTTTGGGGTTTAGAGCTTAGGGACAGCACTGAAAGCAACCAAGTCAAGCAACAAACTACAACAACCTCATAAAGAACATGAATACCCTTTAGAAACAAAGTAGCTGAATGAGTACACTTTTTGTGATAAGATGAAAGTATAGAACCGAAAGTGTACACTTTTTTGTTCCTCTGAACTCAACAGCTAAGGAAACGCTAGTGAACCCGTGAACCCCTCAAGGGCTCCAGGCATTCTTCGGCGGCGGAGGATACTTCGGGGGCGGAGGAAGTGGCAAACGGCCGGACATCCTCCGGCAGTCTGTCGAAGGCTTCCGGGAGTTGGCCCTTTAAATGGGTCTTTAATAAGGGTTCCTTTTAAAGAGAATCTACAAGGGTTCCATATAAGGGGATCTAGAAGGGTTCCTATAAGGATTCTTGTCAGGGTTTGACGTGTAGAGTGTGGGGTTCAGCTTGGGCTTTAACGCGGTATGCTTTGTTAGCTGTTTGTAGTGCTTTGCTTTCTTGCTTGTTTGTTCGTCTGTTTGCTTGCTTGTATTGATGTGCTTCAGGGTTTCGGGTTTGGGAGTCTTTGTATTTGCCTTGCCGAAGAATCCATCGCTTATGGGTTCCGGGCTTCGGAGTGGATATACTTTATTGCTTGACGGCTTCAGGCTCCTAAACCCTAAACCCTAAACCCCAAACCCCTAAACCCCTAAAGGCTTGGCAGCTCGTAGGGTTTAGGTTTCCGCCCTTGGTTGTTCAGGGTTTCTCTTGGAATGCTGAGGCTGTTTAGGGTTTAGGGTTTAGCGTTTAGGGTAACCCTAAACCTTTAGGGTTTAGGGTACTTATGTCGTGCATAGGTACACGGACCCTTACAAATCCCAAGTCGAAACCTTAAAAACCCCTAATTCTACCAGACGAAGCGCTTTACCAAACAAGCCAATAGAGCTCCTATGTACCCGCTATATAAAACGCCTGCAAGAAACTTATGCTCCAAACCCTAAACCATGGAGTCCTAGACCCTAAACCCTCAACCCTAAACCCCAAACCCTAAACCCGAAAACCCTAAACCCCAAGCCCCAAAGCCATTTGGAGCCTGCGAGGCGAGGGGAGTTGGTTGCCGTTGGGGAAGCTGGGCACCAACAGCGTGGTGGGCATGCCTCAGACAGGGTTTGGGGGCTTAGGGTTTAGGGCTTGGGGTTTGGGGTTTGGGGTTTAGGGTTCGGGGTTTAGGGTTTTTAGGGCTCATAGGGCTTATAGGGTTTAGGGTTTGGGGTTTGGGGTTTTGGGTTTAGGGTTTAGGGGGTTTAGGGGCGCTTCAGGCACTTTGTCAGGGCTGTAACAGGCGTCTACAGGGCTTTTCGGAAGTGGTCGGCCCCCACGTAAGACCCACATAGTATATAGCATCCCAAGTACATAACGGCCCCCAAACCGGACCCCAGAATCTCCAGGGCTTTGCATTGCTTTGGGATGCAAGGATTCCTCCATGGTTTTGCCGATCCTCGGGCTCAAAAGCTCAAAAAAGGCCGGTGAAGGCTTCGGGTTTTAGGGCCTTGAGTTTGAAGGTTTAGGCAGGGGTTTAGGGTTTTGGGGTTTAGGGTTTAGGTTTAGGGTTTTGGGGTTTAGGGCTTAGGGTTTGGGGTTTACGGTTTGGGGCTTAGGGTTTGGGGGTTTCGAGCTTAGGGTTTGGGGTTTTGGGTTTAGGGTTCAGTGTTTAAAGTTTAGGGTTTGGGGGGGGCGATGGATAGCTGAGACGTGAGCCTTCCCTCAGCTCGGCTCGTTGCAGATGGGTTCCGATGCGGGGGCCCATCTTTGGCATCTTTGCTGCAAGTGGTCGATATATACAACATGGGGTAGTTCTCTAAGTCAGTGTCCCTTTGTAGGTCCCCAATATAGTACGGCACTCTCCTCAAAGGAACCCTGAAAGGGACCCTAACATCATGACTCGGTCAAGTGCCCTAAACCCTAAACCCCAATCCCAAACCCTAAACCCCAAAACCCTAAACCCTAAACACCTAAACCCCAAACCCTAAACCCTAAACCGCTAAATCCCAAACCCGAAACCCTAAACCCCTAAACCCTAGCCGGGGAGCCTTCAGGGCGCCTGGGGGTGTGGTGACCCCGGGGCTCCTGCTGCTGCAAACTGAAACCCCCCAGACCCCGCAAAGGAAACCTGCGAGCAGTTTAGGGTTTAGGGTTTAGGGTTGGGGTTTGGGGTCTAGGGATTTAGGGTTTAGGGTCCTTGTTAGAAGGAACCCTTAAGGGGCTTCCGAAAACAGGGGACCCCAATCTAGGACCCTAAATAGTAGGACCCGTATTATGAGGACCTCAAAATAAGGTACCCTACTTTCTGGAAACCCCAAATAGTACCCCTAAAGGAACCCCCTACGCGAAGCCTTGCAGAAACCTATGAAGGAGCCCCTTAAACAAAGGAACCCTAATAGCACCCCTAAAGTAGAGCCCTCATAGTACCCCCGAACGGAACCCAGTAAAAGCCTAACCCTCAACCTTAAACCCTAAGCCCTAACCCCTAAAGGAACCCAGCAAACACCCACAACCCTAAACCCGAAGCCAATAAACCCCGAATAGTACCCTTACAGAAGCCTTAAACCCCAGTAGAAAGCCCACAAAGAGTAACTCGGCAAAGCCAGGCCGCTGATGTGGTCACTGGTCTCCCGCACCCAACTTAAGCTCGAGAGCTCCTCTTGAAGTGCTTTTTCAAAAAACTTAACGTTTGTGGAGGTTTAGGGTTTAGGGTTTAGGGTTCAGGGGTTTAGGGGTTTAGGGGTTTAGAGGTTTAGGGGTTTAGGGGTTTAGGGTTTAGGGGTTTAGGATTTAGCGGTTTTTGGTGTGTTTAGGGCTCATTTTGCGAACCAAGAATCATTCGGGGTTTTGCAAAGAGATCGTCCCTAAACCCTAAACACGAGAGGCCCCGCAGAAGTTCGACCCACCTTCCTGGACTTAAGAGACAATAGGAGGGACCCCTAATCCTGATACCCTATACAACCCTTATATACCCCTTATATTGTCTCATAAAGCCCCTATATAACCTTGAAGGGTCCCTTTAAGGGTCTTTTCTTTAGTCCCTTGATTGATGGTATCTTCAGCCCTCCAGTTCTCTGAGCTATCGACAGCACTCGCCATTATCTCCGTTTAGGGTTTAGGGCTGAGGGATTTAGGGGCTTATGGTTTAGGATGGTTTAGGGTTTAGTAGGGTCTAGGGTTTAGGGTCCAGGGTTTAGGGCTTATGGTTCTAGGGTTCATGACGGATCCTATACTTGCAGCCAGCTTGGGTCCATGGGCACAGGGCCCCTAGAAGATGCATTAAACGAAAAGCTCCGGACCTCTTGAAGCTGAGCCCTTGCGCAAACCTCTCAAACGCGATGCTGTTGATGATATAAATCTTTAAGGGTTTTAGGGTTTTAGGGTTTGGGGTTTAGGGTTTTTTAAGTGCAATGACCCTTTCACTCCGCAGATGCAAAGGTCTTTGGCCTGCCAATGGTTGGCATGCACTCTGGCCAGGGCGGCATTTACAGCACAGACCCAGCCAGGAGAAAAACACACACACTGTGATCAATCACGACTGCGACTACGGTTTCGACTCTCCTGAAAGACAGAGCGGATCCTAGCAGCAACAGTTGTCGAAGCTTCAGCCGTGTGCTCAGGAGGCTGCTCAGGCGAACTCGTCCCAGCAGGATGGTGAAAAGCCAGCGACCCATCAGCAGCAGAACTAGCCGCCACACTCCCACTCGGCAACCCATCCACATCCGAAGTGCCCGGTCTCTCCTCTGAACTCACGGACTCCAGCAGACCATTGGACAAGAAGAGACCAACACGTCGTGGGTGCTGAAGGCGACGACGTTGATGGACTTCTTGACCACGTGGAACCATACGAAGAGGCTGATGGTGTGCTGGTACAGGGACGGCGCTGCTCTCGTCAGTTTGGACCAGGAAGAGCGGCTTATTGGAGGCAGTAGCGGATGGAGCACTACCCTCTTCAAGCACATGTTGATCCGCGACATGACGGCGCCACAGTCGACGACGAAGCCCAGCGATTGCACGGTCAGGTAGACCAGGAAGGGCTCCACGAATAGCACTCAAATTCGAGGGCAGACCAGGTTGAAGGAGGACCGCATGAGCAGGACGAGGAACTTGAACAGCTGAAGCAGCAGGGGCACCATCAGCTTGACCAGCAAGACGAGCAACATTAGCCCACACCTCCATGTCCAGTGTCGGCCCATTGAGAACCGGAGCCGAGGGCGGGACCGGGAGCCAGAGCACGACTTCCTCGAGGGCCTCCAAGAGCAGTCTCTGGCTGCGAACTAATGCACGGCTTCGAGCCAGAAGCCTGTGTAGAGCATCAACAACGTCCGCAGTATTGGCGAACACCATGAGGTCCGCCGTGCTGTTGCCTACGACTTCCAACGTGCTCCTCGAGGTACTGGTCGTGGTACTAGTCCATACTCCTGCCTCGAGGGAGGGACACATAGGACCAACATCACCCAGGGGCCCCACACAGTCCCAAACCAAGAGGAAGAAGACGAAGAAGAGGCCGAGACAGCCTCAAATTCACCCCCAGGGACAGACAAGGTGGTCACTGGCGGGGAAGTTGTCGGAGAAGAAGAGCAAGGAGCAGTCGCCGAGGTGCTCGAGGGGGAAGACGAAGCGGTCGCCAGCGAGGTGGTCGTCCAAGAAGCAGTCCCCCAGGAGGTCGTCGTCCAAGATGTTGCCGTCCATGATGTAGAGCTCGGTGTGGTCGAAGAAGTCGATATAGACAGCGCGGAGGCGGAGTTGGCCACATCGTCCAGAGTATCACTCGGTTCCCTCCATACTCCCAGAAGCTCTCCCTCAAGTGCTCGTTGCATGCCAGCGGAAATCAGCGAAGGTGCAGCTTCCACGTTCACATTTTCCTGCTCTGTTGGCAGTAGGCAGATGTCCAGGCCATAAGCGTCGGTCCCCATGGCATAGTCAGAGCTACGGGGAGGCGGGCTCCTGGACCGTGATCTACTCGGGGTGTTGCCTGCCAGAACCATTCCAGGGGGGGAGGAGGACGAACTCGCAGCAGCATCACCCTCCTCCGAGGAGGCTGCAGGCGGTTCCTCGGTCAGGTGTTCCACCAGGGAGGCAGGAGGGGAGGCACGAGGTCCAGCGGCCAGAGTCGTCTCGTCCGGCTGCAGGGGAGTACGAAGGTGAAACTCCAACGGGGTCGACAATCAGAACGTCCCCGTCACGCAAACGGGAAGGAAAAGTAGCAGCCAGACTGGGGTGCCACTGCCAGCCGTAAGGGGGCCCAGAGGCATCAGGGCCCCCCAAATGAGCAGTAACAAGTGGGTACCGGTTTTCTCGGCTATCCACACAGAAGACATGTGCTGCCAAGGGCGCCCTGGGGCTGATCAGGTGGAGATCGGGCAGACAGCCCGACAAGGCAGGAATCCAGGTGCCGCGCATAGGCTCGCCGTGTGCGTCCCGGAAGCTGCAGCGCTCGGGGTCCCACCAGGTCCCTGCGCGGAGAATGACGTGCTTCTGGCCGCGAACCAAAATCGAGCAGAACCCCCTAACTCGAAAGTAAAGGGTAGGGCCCAGGAAGCCCCGGCAAGGGCAGCCTGTGGGTCACGGTCCAGGAAGCCCCGGCAAGGGCAGCCTGTGGGTCACGGTATTGGGGCCACTCCGTTGCCTCCCCGTCCTGGCTGTCAGGGTCCGGGGAGAGACCAATGCAATCCCCATTCCGAAGGAAGAGGGGCCGTCTCCGGTCACTGCTGTAGATCCCCGGGGTAGTAGTCCAGCGGGCGTCGCCCCGCCCAGACTCCTGACGGCAGGCGGCGAAGTGAAGCTGTGGTAGGGTAGCAAATCTCGGGACGAGAACCGCGTGCGAGACGTCTCTGCCACAAAGGCCGCCGAGTTTACCATCCAGTTTAATAAACGGACTTGGTCAGCTCGTGCATGAGGAACACGCGTAACGGGAAGATATCCACGGGGTCGAAGTCGGCGCGCCAAGACCTCTAAGACCACCTGTAAACTTTCTTGGGCCTCCTCTAAACGACGGACCAACCGGGCAAGTGCCCACCTGGCCTCCGGCCCATGATCCGCCGCCTGATGGTCTTCAAGGCATTCTAGCAACAGGTCAATTCGCTCCACCGGGAGTTCCGGCACTCCCCCCTCCTGCAGCAACCTGCGCTCGGCACCAGTCAATTGCAGCAGCCAAGGGTTAGGAGGAGTCGGGGGAAGAGCAGGACCAACATCCGGGAACAATCCATAGTTGGGCGGGAAGTCCTCTTGCTCCTGGATGGCCGGCTCCATAGTTGTAGTAGACGAGGTAGACCAGCTCCATGACATACTCAACCATGCCGAAGTATTCCAAGTGGAGGTGCCCCACGTGGAAGAGCTCCACCAAGAATCATCACCATTCCGCCATCCTGCTCCCCATGGGTCTGGGTCGGTGAGGTGGGTGACTTCTGGCTGGGCAGAGGAGGAGACCGGTGCAGGCTCAGGGGGAGCAACTTGTTCTGGTACGGCGTCTTTGGCGACGTTTCTTGTCCTCGATGTAGCGCTCCAGCCAGGCAGGACGCCATGTCCCTTGCATATAGCTGCGCATGCGAAGTTGTTTATGCATCGTCCTTTGTGGGCCATTGCCGCCACGGTGTTGCCTGGCCTCTTGGGGTGTTCGGGCTCTGGGTCGCCAGACGCCGTTCTTCCAAAACCCTTCCGCCGCTGGCGGAGGAGTTAGAAGAAGTCACCCCTTCCGCGCGACCAGGGTCACAGGTGGAGGCCTCCCCAGTGACCTCAGGCTCATCGTCGTGTTCCTGCCAGGTCTTGCCATCGTAGAACGAGGTGAGCGAGGAGGAGCCCTGAGTGTTGTCTCCCTGGGTCGCACCAGGCTCAGATTCAAGGCCTAGTGGAGGCTCATCTTCCCTCCCAGTCGTCGAGTTTTCAGAGGGGCCATCACCAGGAGGGAAATCGGGAGAACTGCAAACTCGGCCGGGCTCGGGACAGTCTGCCTGAGGATCACGTGCCAGAGCTCGATCGGCCGCCTGTTGTTCACGGAGTCGATAGCGAATTGAGCCGTCAAGGTTGTGTCACCTGTCGATCCCAGGCCTGGTGCGAGAGCCTCGTTGGGTGACCCCTGGGCTGGACCAGTCAACCTCTCCAACTTTCAGCGGGGAACTACCCTTCGGTGTCGCCAAGGAGGAGGGATCACGACCATGAGGGAGAGGAGCGTCACCACAAAGATGGGCAGGAGGTCGTCCACGAAGAGGGCGTCCATCAGATAGTTTGGCCAAGAGGTCGTTCGTGTCCTGCTGCTGTTCTGCACGGGCAGTCACATCTGGTTCCGAGTGGGCGGGCAAACCAAAGGGGTGGGGGATCTCTTCAGGAATAGGAGCCAGCGGAAGGGCACCTCCAAGCGTCCCAAGCGAAGTCGCCACATGTATCTCTTCCGCCGACCGAGATATTTTCGTCCCAAGCCGAGAGGGTCACAGACGTCCCTGCAGCCTGCATGGAAAACGAAGAACCAGTTCCGACGGTCACCCAGGAGGAAGAGGAGGAGGCCTGCGAAGTCACCCCACTCGAAGGCTGGTTGTTGAGGATGCCCTGGACTTCAGATGAGCTCGATGAGGAGGTAGCCGGAACGTGCCCTGAACCTTGATCATCTTCCCAGGCATTCCACAACGATGTTGTAGTCCACGGCGAAGTCCAGCATTCATCTTCCCAGGTAGCAGCATTTCTGGCGGCAATCTCCTCGTCAGACCAGGGAGGGGGCCGACTGTCCCTCGTGCTGTCCTCGTTGTTTTCGTCCATGCCCCCTAAGGACAAGAGGAGCACCAGCAGCTGCAGACAGGCGAGAAGACGTCCAAGGCCATCTCTAGGTCGTTGCCACCAAGGTTTGCCATCAACCACGACGAACGCCATGTGAGCACGAAAGCGAGGAGGAAGGGCTTGCGGGAGGTTCCAACCAGCCTCGAGCCAGAGGAGCAGCGGGCAACCCAGAGTCGCTCAAGTTCGGCACACAGCACCTTGTCAATTAAGTCGTAGTCGTTCGAGCTCAGCTCACAGGTTTGTGAAGAATGATGAAAGAATTCTGCACATAATTGGTCAGGGCACAGCACAGAAATTGATCGTGTAGAGGGCATGCACATGAAGAAGTACCAAGTCATCAGATCAGAGGTGAAGAAAAGGCGATGCCCAGGCAAACCCACCACTGAGTTTCAGCCACTGCGGAGGCTTCATTAACAGAGGGAGAGGGCCTCAGCACCTTAGTGAAAGTTGACGGCCAGAAGCCCACCGAACATCCCATTCCCGAACATAGGCATCACGTTCACGAGACCAAGCATGTCGGTCCAGCGCAGTCTGAGCCCAATCGGTTCCATGAGTTTGAGCTAGCTGCCGCTCTGTATTACTCGCGTAAAAACGTCCCGGGTGACGAAGGGAGACAGAAGGGCTAAGGGCTTGTTGATGCCGCCACCATTTCGTACATCTCCACATCAGAGCTCTCATCGGGGGACATGCAGTTGGGGCATCATCTACTCGTTCTATGCGCCTCGCCCAATGGCCGTGTAGCATATGTTGCAATGTCAGAATGCGGGTGGACCAACGAGGGCAGTCATTTGAGTGGAGCCAGAGGCGAACAAGGCGAAGGGACCTCTTGTTCCATTCAACCCACGATTCACCCCCGTATCTTTTCAACCCAAAGGCAGAGCGGTAGATCTGGAGCTGCAGCACATTGAGAGCATGCAGGGAACTTTGTCCCCAGTGGAGAGCGCCGCCAATCCAGTTAAATGTGGACTCCACCAAGGTGCGAGCAATCCCAACCTTAGCTTTCCATGGGCCCGGTGCATTCAAGATGTCGCTATGGAAGGCGGCAGCCGCACGTGCTCTTGCGATGACTTCCTGGGCCTGCATAATTGATCGATGTCTCTCCAGGGTTGGTCTCCAACTTGCCACCTCCAAGACGAAGATCGTGGCAAATGAGCACTACACTGGGCCCCGGAGGGTGAAGGTCAACGAGGACACCTTCCAGCTTGCTGAACGGGGTGACTCCTTGAAAGTTCTTGGCCTCAGCTTCTCATTCTCCCAAGATCCTTCTGAGCAGGCCTTAGGGTTTAGGATTTAGGGTTTAGGTTGATGATATAAGTCTTTAGCATGACCTTAGGGACCCTAAACTATGGGAACTATGGTCTATTCCTTATTATGAGTAATGCAGGATTGATATCATCAACCGTAGTCTACTGGCTCTGCTAGCAGAAACAACCTCCGTGAAGCCCTGCTCCCCATAGATCAGAAACATCAAAACCCCACACCGGAAGCCCATAGACAGTGGTATATACATATACAAAAATACCCACTTGTATGTGGGGCCGGAAGCCCATCACGACTCCCAACAACCAATGACCCACAACTCCAAAGAATCGAGGACCTTACACCCGAAACCCTTTCTACCAGAGAACAAAACGAATCAGCAAGCAAACCCTCAACCATAAACCCAAAGCCATAAACCCTAAACCGTTGTGAATCTTTGACTCAATCCTAAACTCCAAAGCCTTTAGAAAAGCTCCCCCAACTAAGGAACCTTTGAAAGACCCCGTATCAAATCCTTATGAAGCCCACCTTATAAAACCCTATCCTCATAAAAGCCCTAATAAACCCCAAAGCCCCTAAACCCCAAACCTCTAAAATGTCACATCAAACCCTAAACACCCCCGGCCCCAAAGTCCCAAAAAAAGCCCGAAGCCCCCAAAAAAACCCTAAAACCCCTAAACCCCTAAACCCTAAACCTCAAACCTCAAACCTCTAGAACCTAAAACCCAAAAACCCAAAGCCCCCAAGCCCGAAAACAATCCTCGGGCGCCGATCCTTTCCTGAGAGGGCACCAGAAAACGGAAACTTCGTCGGCTTGATTGAGGTTTGGGGTTTAGGGTTTAGGCTTTTGGGTTTGGGGTTTTGGGGTTTTGGGGTTTAGGGTTTTGGGTCTAGGGTCTAGGGTTTTGGGTTCAGTATTAAGGTTTGGAGACGTGGAGTTCCGGGTTTTAGAGTTCAGGGACTTAGGGTTTTAGGGTTTAGGGTTTTGGGTTTAGGGTTTAGGGTTCAGGGTTTAAGGGCTTTGTCGGTACTGTTTTGAGACTTGGGGCTATAAGGTTTGTTTTAGAGTTCAGGGACTTAGGGTTTAGGGTTTTAGGGCTTCTGTAGAGTTTCGGGACTTAGGGACCTAGGGTGTTCAGGAGGGGTTTAGGGGGGGAGTTTACGGCTTAGGGGTTGCAGGGGTTAGGGTTTTG
>CAJNJA010018358.1:0-10626 GCA_905231915.1 Symbiodinium necroappetens | reverse complement strand
AGCAGCAGCAGCAGCAGCAGCAGCAGCAGCACGAGCCGAACAAGCAGCACTGGAAGCAGCAGTATTGGTGGTGTAGTCGTAGTAGTAGTAGTAGTAGTAGTAGTAGTAGGAGTAGGAGTAGGAGTTGGAGTTGGAGTTGGAGTTGGAGTTGGAGTACGAGTACGAGTACGAGTACGAGTAGGAGTAGGAGTAGGAGTAGTAGTAGTAGTAGTAGTAGTAGTAGTAGCATGTAGTAGCAGCAGTAGTAGTAGTAGTAGCAGCAGCAGCAGGAGTAGTAGTAGTAGTAGTAGTTGTTGTTGTTGTTTCAGTGATAGCAGTAGCAGTAGCAGTAGCAGTAGCAGTACCAGAAGTGGGGAGAAGTGGGAAGTAGGGATGGGAGTAGGAGCACGAGTAGGAGTAGCAGGAATAGTAAGAAGGATACGAGCAGTAGCAGTAGTAGTCGCAGTCGCTGTCGCTGTCATGTCCCTGTCGCTGTCGTTGTCGTCGTTGTTGTTGTATCTCCTGCTAGTAGGTGGATGACTACGTAGCACAGGAGCAACTTTCATGCGCCCGAGATGCCAGTGCATGAACGAGTCAACAGTGCAATGTACCGAACAGGTAGGATCAAAGTAACTAGGCGCAGCTCAAAGACCATAAGCAACACTTCCCTTATATTAACGGCAGACAATGTTTGCAGGCTCGGGCTGCTACAAGACCAGCAGTACCCTAGGTCCTTCGTTTTGGGCATCCAGCAAGGTGATCGTGGTCGTTGGCATCATCGCCGCAGTGCTGGCAGCCGCAGTGACCTGTTTGGAGAGTCTGTCGCGGAAACAGTCTGGTCTCTTAGCTACATTTTGTTTCTGCTACGGATAGCCCCGCGGTCCAATTCGATAAGAATTGACTGATTGCCTCTGCTGCAACAACCTGACAGCCGCAGGCCCACTTGGCTAGAAGTTCAAGTTGCACCTGGGAGACCACATGCTCTCAGCTTCAACCATACCGTAAGAGCTTCAACGCATGCAGTCTGCGCAGATTGCAAATTGAGCTGGCAATTTTGTGTGGCAGCAATAATCACAAAATGTCTGCTTTTCCACTGCGTGGTTGCGAAGGTTCTGGATGCGGTGAGGATTTGGGGTGGTGGTGGTTGGTGTGGTTGTGGTTGTTAGTAATTGCGTGGGCGGTTGCTAATTTTGGTCTGAGTGAAATCTAAGTATGAAAGAGGACAGCTTTTTGGGAGGTGCTTGTGGTGGTCATGAGGATGACAAAATGCTGTGTGTGGCATCGGTTGTGCCGGTTGTGCTCGTCTCTGTTCCGTTGGCGAGGGTGATGATCATTGCGGCGGCGGTGGCTGTGTTGCTGTTGGCGGCCCCCGGCCAGATGTCTTGTGGTCAACATGCAAGTCGGAATCAACAAGCAACTTCCCCTCAACAAAAACGGGGTGAATCGGCGTACGCTTGGGATGTCAGCTGGAGTATGGGTGCATTGCCGCCAGTATTTCGGCACGGACATCATCCAGGGATTGACAGCCCCGCCGGGGGCCCAGCAAGTCTTGAGCCTTGATTTTCGTCAGCGCCCAGGCCTATAGACCTTGACTCTTGAGCCATCCTTCCTAAACACGCCTAGCTTCGCAGAGACTTAGGCTCATGTCCCCGATCAGAACGCAAAGTTCCGCAGAATGTGCCCCATAGGTCCAGGGGATAAACAGCGAGTCTTATGTTATGAAGTCCACCCTACCAATGACTTCGCGGAAGGAGCTGCAGCAGTCCATCGACATAATGATTCCGCCAGTCTAGGAAACGGTTGCTGGAATCTAAATAATCATAATAATCATAACAATCATCAATCATCATCATAATAATAGTATTAATAATAATAATAATCATATAGTAGCAATACTATATGCCGTCCTGGCTTTGGGTCTTCCGGCCCGGCCTGTTGCTTGCATCATGTCACTTCTGCCAACTCTTCTCAAATTCTCCGGCCTTCAGAAGCCGTTCGCCGAGAGGCGTTCAGTGAGCTCTAGAGGAGCTCTGGAGGTGTCTACAAGTTGCAGCTTCCAAAAAGTTAAGCTTCAATCCCACCTATGGCAGATCCGCAGCGGACTTTCGGAGCCATATCAAAAGTCTCCAGCGTCATGGAGCGCTCATCTCACCCTGGGCGGCGGCACCGACAAGCATCTTCGCTCATTTTTCCGATCAAGGCTGGTGGCTTTGCCTCTGTTCTGCTGGTTGACGCATGTTCTGTGGTGTGTTGATTTCCGATGCAAGCCATCGAGTAGGGAGTGCTGACCATAAGTCTGGTGGCCATGAGAATCAGGACTGGATGGTGATTTGGGGGGTTTGCAGTGTGGGGTTCCAGGTACAGGAGCGGAGTGGCCCCGGAGGCATCTTTTCAAGTATAAGGCATAAGGGATATGGCAATGGCTTTGTCCATGTATTGCTGCCCTTCTGAAACTAGGCCCATATGAAGCCCTGAAAAGCCGGGCCAAGCCCCTACAAGACATGCTCTCGAGCAATTCAGGACTTGGCATCTTTTGGGGGCGGTCCCTTCAATCTGTTGTTTTTGTGCCCGGCGCACTTGTTTAATTTGCTTGTCCTTTCTGCAACTGTACTAGTGAGTCACTTCTCTGTACTATCATTGCACTACAACTTGTACTGCCTGATCGGGCCACCGGCTTGGCAGGCAGATTGTGGGGCGGAGTGCAGGATGAAGGAACATGTCTTGAAAACCAAGGTGGCCTGTGGTCTTGGTAGTTATCTTGGATCGTGGCTTGGTTCCGAGGTTTTGGGCCCCCTAAAGCCCCCTGGACAGCTTTAGGTATCCCTTGACCCTCGCACTGTACCACTACTGTACTCTGTACCGTACGACTGCACGACAACTCTATTACTGCTCTGCTGCTACTGCACTACTGGTGTACTACTACTTACACGTACTGCACGACTACACTATCTCTGTACTACTACTATCACTGTGCCGCTGATGTACTGCTACTGCACCACTACTGAACTGCCGTACTACGTATACCGATGTACTAGAATTGTCTTGAAGGGCGAGCCTATCGCCTTCTACAGGGCCATGCAATGCAGGACGCACCAACCCCACACCCTTATAAAGAGCTTACCTCCCTCACCCCAACCCGCACACCCCCTCTAAAGAGCTTATCTCGTTCTGCAGCCCCGAGGGGGGGCTGCGGGAATTATTCAGGCCGCCGGGAAATGGTTGATGCGGGCGGGGGCCCACAAAAGTCTTAAGTGGCGAAAAGCAAAAGCGAAGACGTGCTGTGCTTTGAGCGAACATCGGTTCTAAGTTCGTTTGAAGTAATTACAATGTACTCAGCTTACAAGCTACTTATGCCGACCACGCGCAAGTCTTGTTGTGGTTCTCATGACATGTTTCGATCGGAAAGGCTATGGCATGGTTTGGATGAGGACGATTTCAAACTTGTCATTACACGGCTTTCAAATGCGTGCGTCGATTCAATCAGACAGGTCATCACAACTTGAAACTGCAACAAGACAGCATAGGTGTTCTTCCTATATCACGAGAAAACTCACACTGACATTGTGTTCCGGATGCCTCGCGGAAGGATCAGGATGTCCAACATGCATGAAGGGTCCAGGCGGCGGGCTGCAAATGCAGCTGGGAGCACTTGGAGCTACAGCGAGGACGTGATCAGGAATGGCGGTTCAGAGACTAAGCACAGGTTGACATGGTGGGTTTTGGTACATTCATTCTCCGTGCGCGCAGAACAGGCACCTGCCCTGACATTACGTTAAAATGGCTCAACAAGGAAGGATGCCCGCACGGACACGCACAAACTTGTCCTCTGTACCGTGCTGACGCAGTGGACGTACTTCTTCCTTATCAACGAAACACGCTCACATTTGGCGGTCATTCTTCTTGCATGGCTGTACCGTGTGGGGTGAAGAGACTAACAGAAGCCAAATGCGCAACAACAGATCCAACCGGCAATGGAAACATGCATACCGTGGAAAATGAGGAAGCAGCGCCCATACTTCTTTCCAATCTCAGGGGTTCAGCTGAGTGTTCTAGTGACGTCATTGTGACGCCAGCCATCTGCGTCCCTGCCGCGAACCGTTCAATGCGTAACACTGTTACACTCCTGCAGATCTTTTTCAGTCCTCGTCGACAAACATAAGTCACTGCATAGAGTCCGCTAGCTCGTGTTGAGCTTAGAACGCGTATAGTGTCTCAATTTCATGTTGCCAAAACTGTAACACAGGTTGGCAAAAGAAACAACCAACCATTTCGTAACAGCAGTTGCAAGCAGACTTGCAGATCGTTCGGCAGGCCTGTGCAGCAGACGACTCCGACTGCATTACGAAATTCCTCACCTACGTGGAGAGGCATCCTGAAGCCACCTAGGCCGCACCAGTCAGAGAGGCGAATGAGATGGTGATGGCGGATACAATAGCGAACTAGCCGTCCAGCTGTAATTATGCACTGCTGGGTTTTGCCTCAGAGAGCTTTGTCTGTTCGGCCCCTATCTCGTACAGACTTTTTTCTGACCATATGACACATTCCGGGTGCGTTCGTGTTACGGGCACATGTATGCAGGCTGCATGACCGCACAAGTGTGTGAATGCCTGTCTGTCACCCCCAAGATTCGGTTCAGCTGCAGAGAGATGCATGCTGCATGCAGGGAAGTTAGGTTGTTGGTGCCTGGTTTGAGTTGGTTGTTGGCGTCTTTGCCGTCAGGAAAAGTTGGAGTATGGCCGCAGCAGTAGTAGTAGTAGCAGCAGCAGTAGTAATAGTCGCAGCAGTAGCAGCAGTAGTTGCAGTAGGCGTAGTGGAATAGTAGGAATGGTTGTGGGGGTGGCAGTGCTATTGGTGGTAGTGGTGATAGTAGTAGTAGTAGTCGTCGTCGTCGTCGTCGTCGTCGTTGCGGTGCTGGTTGTTGTTGATCTTCCTGTTTTTGTTCGTTCCTTCTTGTTGTTGTTGTTGGTGGTGGTGGTGGTGACGGTGGTGACGGTGGTGACGGTGGTGACGGTGGTGACAGTGGTGGTGGTGGTGGTGGTGGTGGTGGTGGTGGCGGCGGTGGTGGTGGTGGTGATAATGGCTGTTGTTGTTGTTGTTGTTGCTGCTGCTGCTGCTGCTGTTGCTGTTGCTGTTGCTGTTGCTGTTGCTGTTGCTGTTGCTGTTGCCGTTGCTGTTGCTGTTGCTGCTGTAGCTGTTGTTGTCGTCGTCGTTGTTGGTGTTGTTGGTACTGCTGCTGCTGCTGCTGCTGCTGCTGCTGGTTCTTGTGCCAGTGCTGGTACTGGTGCCGGTTCTGGTGCTGCTTCAATTGCTGTTTCTGTTCCTGTTGCTGGTGCTGGTGAAGGTGGTGATTTTGGCTTTGGGGTTGGTGTTGGTGTTGGTTTTGGTCTTAGTTTTGATGTTTTTGCTGTTGCTGCCGGTGCCGGTGCCGGTGCTGGTGCTGGTGCTGGTGCTGCTGATCGTGGTGGTGCTAGTAGCAGTAGTAGTAGTCGTCGTCGTCGTACTCGTAGTCGTAGTTGTACTAGCAGTAGCACTCGTAGTGCCAGAAGGAACAGCAACAGGAGAAGTATGCCAGGCTTGCAGCCAGCACAGAAGTAGGCACGCTGCGAAGCTGGGCTGTCGTTGCAGAGCTTGGAGGTTTGTTGGTGAACATGTAGACTGCGAGCTCATGCAGCCGGTGATGCTGCTGCTGCTATTCCATCAACCAAAGACCGAACTGCCTGCGTCCTGTAATTCCCTGCAGCCAAATACAGCTGAAGTAAGGACTTCAAGAAGGGAATCGCGCTCCTCCGCATGTCCGATATTGCGAACAAGAAACCGGCACCTGCCAAGTCTCGGAGCAGAGTACCTGTCGCTGGTTGAAAAGGAGTGGGTTGGGATTTCGGGGTTGTTTCGGGTGGAGTGCCCAAGCATAGGTATTCACGGGGCAGGTATCAGGGTTTAGGCCTTCGTTTGGACCAGGGGGTAGCCACTAACATCTCAAGAGATCCTGCTCTGGCAGGGTCTTGCCTGATACATCTTTTATCCTTCAGATGAATGTCGGCATGCTGGCCTGCCACATTAATTAGAAACGTGCAGCGCGAATAGTGTTGCTTTCTTTAGGAGGAGGCATTGTCTTGCTGTTTGAGGCACCTTCCTTCTTGATTTGAGCCTTACTGTTTTCGGTTGCCAAGCTTCTGCCTTCGCAAAGCACAGCATCACCTCTTCACTGACTGCCGTTGAGTCATTTTGGTTGCTTGCATTACTTGCTAAGTCCAAGGCTCGTGGTGCAGGCGGGGCTGCCAAAGATCGTTGCGCAGACGAGGCTGGCAACGATCGAGACGCAGACGAGTCTGGCACTGATCAAGACGCAGACAAGCAGACCAAGCAGACGGAAAGTCTACCAGTACGTGGTGAGAGGGTCATCGTTTGCTTATAAGCCTTGCAGCGGGTCCCCAAGCCGCATCTAACAGAGTACAAGAATGCAGATTATCCTGCAGTAGAGCAAGCAGAGTATCCAAAACACTATACTTAGAGACAGGCTCTACATGTACCCGGTAGCACCACTCAAAACCGTCGTAGCAGGACTTCCCAACAGCACAGGAACACTGCAACAAAGTCCTGACAGCAGCAGCATCGGCTGCATAGGCCGACACCATCCCTGAAAGCAAGCTAGTGATTGCACTATCTTGCCGTAAGTGAAGAAGCAGGGGCGCTGCCAGTCATAGACTCATATGCCATAGACCACGCCACACTCACAGCATCACATCTTCCGAACGGGAAGCCCGACGAGTATCACAAGATATCACAAGTGTTCGGTTTCAGGATAGGTCACTTGTGGCTAAACCTCAGCCGGATCTGATTGCCAGAAGGGCTGCGGAGACCACCTATCCCAAGTAGCTTGAACTTAGTTTGGTTACTCCGGTCGTTGATCAAACGATGCAGATGCAGAAACATGTCAGACGACTGCGCTGGTAGCAACAGCGAATGTTTGCCCTTGGTGATGCGCCCCTTACCCTGCAGGCCCAGCAAGGATCTTAATCTGATGGGGGACTAGATGCGGAAAAGCAGGGACCTGACGGCCGGAAGCTGTCTCCTGAAAAATGAAGACATTCCTCTTTGAGGACTTCGTGTGCGGCTGATTTGACAGAAAGACGAGGAACACATAGTTCCGATTTTCGTCCGCCGCCAGCATCTCAGCATCTCCTGCATCTGCCAAAGGGTGGTGTGGCAGGCCATCAATTTGCAGGCTGAGCTGCATGTTGACGTCGGACTCAGGAAGGCTCTGGCCGCCTCGACCCTGACAATCACAGGGCGGACTCATGTTAAGGATGTTAATGTGTTCATGTATCGAGATAAGTGCAGTCATGCAACCAAGTCTCCTAACGACAATGATAACTATATGGCGGAGGCAGTACTCGTACGTGCACTACGAATGTTGTAGTAGTACGAGTAAGTAGCATTGAAAGCTGTAGTAGTGGCAGCAGTACGTAGTAGTAGTAGTAGTAGTAGCAGCGGTGGTAGTGGTGGTGGTAGTAGTAGTAGTAGTAGTTGTTGTAGTAGTAGTAGTAGGAGGAGCAGCAGCAGCAGCAGCATCAGCAGCAGCAGCAGCAGCAGCACCAGCAGTAGTGGTAGAGCAGCAGTAACACTAACAGAAACAACAGTAGTAGTAGTAGTAGTAGTAGCAGCAGCAGCAGCAACAGCAGCAGGAGTAGCAGCAGCAGCAGCAGCGGCAGCAGTAGTAGTAGTAGTAGTAGTTGTTGTTGTAGTAGTTGTAGTAGTTGTAGTTGTTGTAGTAGTAGTACTAGTTGTAGTTGTAGTTGTAGTTGACGTTGTTGTTGTTGTTGCAGCAGTAGCAAGAACGTCAGTAGTAGTAGAGCCAGAAGGAGAATCGCGGCAAGAGCAGCAGCAGCATCAGCAGCAGCAGCAGCAGTGGTGAAACAATAGTCTTGGGGTGGTTCTAGCAGTCTTGGGAAGCCTTAAGGGAAGTAGTAACTTAGTCGTGGTTGTTTGACGGTTAGCAGCGCTTCAAGACAAGGACGCAAGGCATTTAAGGTTTGTTGGTCGAACTTGCCAAGTTGATCAGTTGAGGTCCAAGTCCTCCACCTTCTTCACATGGATTCTCTTCGAGGCCGGAGGAGACTGAAGAGGGCTTCGGAGCAACGCGACGAAAGATGCAGACCAGAGTTTTAGGACGTCAGGTTGTGCTTGAAATCGTCTCCTTCGTCGCCGTCGTAGACGTAGTGGTGATGGTGGTGGTGGTCGTGGTGTCTTCGTCGTCTTCGTCGTCGTCATAGTCGTCGTGGTCGTTGTAGTCGTGGTAGTTGTCGTAGTAACGATAGTAGCAGAAATAGTGGTCGTGCTGGTGGTAGCGGCGGCAGTGGCTGTACAGGAGCAGCAGCAACAGCAGCAGAAATGTCTTTCTGGCAATGACGGTGAGGATGGTACTTGGACTGAATGCAATAAGTGGTTACAGATATGGTCACAGCTTTTGTCGCAGCAGGGAGTTCGCAAATAACCGCGCTGAGAGGAGTGGTATGTGCTGTATCAATATCATCGACTTGCTGTTGGTGCTGAACTCCACATAGATGGTATGCAAACGCCCGACTGGCAAAGGTGCAGGGTTGTCACAATGCCTGGGAGAGCCTTTCCGCACCTCAAACTGGACTGACACTTCTAGGACAATTCTTTACCCACAGCCCGTTGTGTCAGAAGCATCTGTTTCTCACGCTTTTGCCAGGGCTCCAGGGTCTAGAGTTTAGAAACAGCGGCTTTGGGCTTAGGAGGCAAGCAATTCTGGCCTTTTGAAGCTCAGTCTTTGCGGCACGTTGCTGTCGAGGCACTGACGATGTCCTCAGTTGTGCTGGTCTCCATGTGCAAGTACTCCATCCACATGATCGATTTAAGGCCATCTGCGGTGTTTTTTTCGGGACGTCGGCTTCAGTTATCATGCAATGGATCAGAACTTGAGCGTCGTATCAAGCATGGTCGTGGTAAACGTAAAGGTAACAAGAGTTCTCAGATGTACTATGGAAGTTTCAGGCCTAATGTTAATAGCTGTTTGGACGGCTAGAGTTACTTGCTGTGCCGACAATACGACGCATGCCGATTATGCCTCTGCCCAAAGAACGGTAGCGAGCTCTCTTGGTGGCTTAATCCTGCGTCGCTTTGACTCTGTGACCATCCCGCCATTCCAAATCCTAAGCTACATTGAAATGGGTTGATGCTGTTCAACTTGCCATGTGCTTGTTGTCCATGGTCATGCACAGTGTCCGCCACAGTCGTAATTCCCGATACCTCTCAGAGCACTATATGCCCACCTCGACCTAAACCCTAAGCCCTAAACCCTACTTGCTGTCGTGGTGTCGCTTTGAGGCGAACCTCGGATTGGGTTTGGGTTCTGGGTTTTGCAGGCGGCTACTCGAAGGATCATGGGGCTTAGGGTTTAGGGCTGTAAGGAATGTAGCTATAGTGAAACTGGATCCTTGTTGGATACAATTTTACATTTTTGTGATAATAAAACTCTAATAGGGATTAAAAATGATCATTTTTAATATGGCCCCAACAATAAGCCAGTAAAACTACTTCTATATAACCCCAACCATGGTACTTATAGCCTTACTTATTAAGTCCCATGACCCTCCAGGTACAAGTCTGGCAAACACAGCCGCTTGGATGAACAAAAACCGCACATACCCGAGACCGGCAGCCCCAAATCCCCCAGCCCTAAACCCCAAAGCAGTGTAGGCTTCAGGTTTGAGGGGTTTAGGTACCGAACTTACTAGTACCCTTTTTCTAAACCTTCCACAGCCCACCTTAGACCCCGCTCCCTTGAGAGTATGTACGCTTGTACGCTGTGCAAACCCTTACTTGGAGGTTCATGGGACTCAATAAGTAGGGTTATAAGTACCCTCATGGGGATTATAGGTAGTAAACCCTAAACCCGAAACCCTAAACCCTAAACCCCCTAACTGGGGTTATAAGAAGCTTCAACTTATAGTTACATTGTTTATAACCCTAGTTACTAAGTCCCATGATCCTTCAAGTAGAGGATCTCCTACAGCTACCCCTAAACTCTCAACCCTAAACCCTAAACCCTAAGCCTTAATCCCCAAACCCTGAACCCTCAACCCTCAACCCTAAACCCTAATCCCTAAACCCTCAACCCTAAGCCCTAAACCCTCAACCCCACACCCTCGGAAAGCCTGCCTTTTGTTATTTTTTGTGGGGAGGGAGAGGGAGCAGGGCGCGGGGGTCGTGAGTCGCTTGCAGTTTTTTTGTTTTTTGTTTTTTTTTGTGTGTGTGTGTGTGCGTTTCTATCGGTTTCTTTTTTGTGAGGCCATACTTCCCATAGTTTAGGGTCCTTAAGGTAATGCAGGGTTTATATCATCAACAGTATTAGGATCGTGTTCGGGATCCCTAAACCCTAAACCCTAGAACCCTAAACCCTAAACCTTAGGACCGCAGTAGGGATCCATTTTTTGGGGGCATTCCTCACCTTCTGGAAACGCGAGGCTTGAGAATGGCTGGCCGGCCAAATCTGCTGGGATGCCAAGCTTGCGCTTAGGGTTTGGGGTTTAGGGTGGAGGGTATATAGTTGTCGTGAGGGTTTGGGGTTTAGGGTCGAGGGTATATAGTTGTCGTGAGGGTTTGTGGTTTAGGGTTGAGGGT
>CAJNJA010018357.1:0-10628 GCA_905231915.1 Symbiodinium necroappetens | reverse complement strand
TCCGTTAAAAGGGATCTATAAGGGTTCTATTTTCGAGTTTTTAAGGTTTAGGGTTTTAGGGGTTTAGGGTTTAGGGGTTAGGGGTTTAGTGTATAGTATAGGGGCCTTAATAATTAGAATAGGGTCTGAGGGATATATTGTACGATAGTTATAACGAGGAACCACCAACACCCTATTCTACTTATTGAGGCCCCCTACATTCGTACTATTGTAGAATGGTTTGGGTTTAGCGTCACAGTATCATGAAAGTCCTGCTTCGGTGCTGCAGAGGAGGGCGCGCACCATCCCTAATGATGTTCCTAAACCCTAAACCCTCACCCCAAAACCCCTAAACTCTAAGGCCCCTGGCCGCTCTCATGATCCTTTGCGGCCTCGTGGCGGCTTGGAAGCATCTGCCCCTCCGCCTCCTGGGACTGCCAGCAATCCTGCCCTAAGCCGTACCTGTCGCCGCGAAGACCTACCCTTTTAGGGCTTCTTATTATAATGGATTATATATATATATATATATACATATATATATATATATGTATACATATATGTAGATAGATATATAGTTCCTGAAAAGGTAGGTTTTTGGGCCATAGGTAGGCCCTAAACCCTAAACCCTTATCCAAAAACGCCCCAAACCCCGAACCTTAAACCCCAAACCCTAGACCCGAATGTCAGCATATCATTTCAAAGACCCACGCTGCAGGCCCTCCCAACTTTGGGAGTCCATGGAAGGCCTTAGCCCCTAAACCTTAGGGCCTTGGGGTTCAGGGTTTCGGGGTTTTTGGATTTTGGGGTTGAGGGGTTTTGGGTTTTTGGGGGTTTAGGGACTCTTAATCCCTACAGACCCTAAACACTCGTCCCAGGTGACCTTGAGGCATTTCAGTGCCTTCCTCAGGCGCGGTTTTGTGTGTGTGTGTGTGTTTGTTTTTTGAGGGCTTCTTTGGGAGGTACCGAGTACCGGGACATGGAGAGCTTGCAGTCAAGTTTTGATATCAGTTTTGGGGGGTCCTTAGGTCTTTGGTCCCACCAGCCTCCAACTACTAGTAGCAGAACACGAGAGAGAAGAAGACACAAGGCCGATAGACCGTCTGACGGCAGCTGCAGTGCCAGTACTCGCGTTTCGCAACAATGGGTCATGTTTTCATACTGATGCTCGCGTTGCCATAAAAACTGCACTTATCAAGCTAGGTGAACCAGCCGAAAGACCCCGAAACCCTCAGGGGAAAGCATACTAAACACACTTAAGGTTAATGAGAAAGACGGACAAACACATAGACAGGGCCCCGCTGGTCCCTAGACCATGATGCTCGTGCTCGGTTTTGCTCACCAAAACCCCGTTCCAACCAGTCACTGCGGCTCTTTCACAGAAAGGTGCAGGCACGGGTACGTCAACAGAACTGGGCCCATGGCGCGAGAGGTGGAGTTTGCTGTGTGCGGACCGGCGGGAGAGGAGCTTGGCAGGTTCGTCCTGGATTCCACATCTCAGTCTGCAGCTCTGAAGGTGCAGATCGAGCAGAAGGTGGGTCCTCCGCCTGCAACGCAGCAGATCGCCATTGGAGACCGGATGCTTCAAGACGTGGATCCTTTGTTGGAGGCTGGTTCGACAGCAGATTCGGTGCATGTCACGCTCTTGCTGCAGTTTTGTGAAGGTGAGTCTGAGCTGGAAGCCTGCTGGAGAGAGCCCCCTGGGGCGGGTGGATTCTTGGAGGAGCTGCAAATCATGGATTCCCACCGCAACGTCGTACTCCCGGAGAGGTTCGTCCACGCCTGTGGCCTCGACCCGGACTCCGGCTTGGTCCTGCTCATGCGCCAGTGCACGCTAGGCCCAGCCTTTAAGGCCTTTGGAATTGGAAGGTTTGCCAAGGGTGCTCCCGGCGCCGAGACCGAGACTGCCAAAGACAGAGCAAGCTGCCTTTCCGAAAGCGAGGAGGAGGAGCAGCTTTTCAAGGGCATGGGCCTCCTGAAGGGCATGCTGAAAGGCAAGCCAAGGAGGCAGAGCCACCCTGCACCGGGATCGCTAATCATCTTGCCTTCCGAGGGCAAAGCTGTGGAGGTGCGGCTGGATGTTGATCACCCTCTGCACTGGCCCGCAGAGATACTTGTAGCTGAAGCTGTGCAGGGCTTTCCGATCCCTTCCTTCGGCGTTGCAGTCGCGCGAGTCTTCATCGGGAGCAAGGTACACCTGATCTCAATGGAGCTATGCCCGGCGGTGATCAAGTGGCATCGCCTGTCTGAGTCGGGTACCAGATGTGAAGCTGCATGCTTGGACAGGGACAGCCTGCGTACAATCTTCGTTCAGGCGGGTCCAAAAGCGCGCGACGTAGTCTTCACACATCTACGGGGGGACAAGGCGTGGGAACGATTTGATAAGTTTCCGTTGACGGCAGACCTGTCGGGCAAACCGGTAAGCAGCATTGCGTGGTCCAGCACTTCTTCTTCTCTTCTGCTTACTTTCGTCGGTGAACACGCGATTCGGGTGTACCAGAAAGTTGGATCTGCGTGGCAAGCTGCCATGACACTTGGAGATCCGTCACGACGAGGCTGCGCGGATGGCGACGCTGATCGGCTTCTGTTTTGGTTTCCGAAGTGCGACAACCTGGATGGAGAGTTGACATATTCCCGCCCGCTTGTTGCAGGTCCGTCCGGAGCAGTTTTCGTGCACTCTGGTGGAGTTCTCATGCGCTTGTCGGGCGACCTGTCCTCTGCGATCAAAGTCACATCAATGAGGGAAGAGCTGTGGATGTTGGACGATGATGATGGGCCGGATGAGTATCCGTTCCCGGAGCCTCATAATGTGCTCGGGGTCTATAAAGACATGATGTACAGGTCTTTGCGTCAGATAGATTACAGAGGGTGGCTCATCCTGCGCCGGCTGCAAGTGTCTCCAGATCTGCGCCAGGGCCGCAGTCGGATCCGAAACACTGCTCCGGCATCTGGGTCCTTGTTTGATACAGTTTTACATATTTTGTTATATAGTAGAAGCCCAAAAGTTGGAAACCCAATAGCCTCAGTCCCTAAGAGTCATGTATAGGGAATCCCAGCACTATTTGTCCTTAATCCGGTTTCCAACTTTCTGGGGCTTCCTGTAATAAAACCCTAATAAGGATTAAACATGATCATTTTTAAAATATGGCCCTAACCGGGAACCAGGCATTGTGGCCCAGCATCACTGAGAATCGTATTGCGGATGCGGCTTTCGCTCCTCAGAATATATACAGCGAGCAAGCCTTACGGCCGGTTCGCTACTACGAGGAAGACCGCGACAAGTGGGATGGAAACCCCGCGTGGCTGGGCGACGGCTGGCTCTGGCAGAAGACTGAAATTCCTGAGGACCTGTCTTTCTAGTGCAGTACTTTCTATTACACTATATCATGTTACACTCTACAATATGGTCTTCTACTATACTATCTTCTTCTTATACAGTATACCACACCAAACAAAGCAAAACATGTGTCTGAGGACGTCCGCGTCACCCCTTTGGGACGGCTTATTGATTTCGCTCGGTGGCGGCAGCGACAGCAGTGGCAGGAGGAGGTGCTTGGCTTCAAAGGGTACGGGAAAGACACGGGTGGCAAGGGCGGTGACTACCAGGACCCGGCCAAAGAACTCGGATACAAGACCCGTTTCGAAGGCGAGTGCCGGAAGCTTTCTCCCAGTTCGGTTTAGGGCTTTGGTTTTGGAGACGGGGCCTTGGCGCACGGCTCTGGTTCTATGCTCCGGCCGCAGCGCCGTGGAAGCGAGCCTTTCGGCCCTCTCATGCAGCAGCGCGACACAACAAAACCAAGCAAGTTAGGGTTTAGGGTTCAGGGTTGAGGGTTTAGGGTTTAGGGGTCGAGGCTACTTTGCAAACTACTGGCAATGAAGTTCCCCGATGCGCTGCCAGGCTGTGCCCTTAAAGCTCGCGTATCGCTGTCTTCGTGGCAGGAGCACGAGCCTCTGCCAAAACGTTGCTTTTTCAAAGGACGTGCACGAAGTTCAGAGACGAAAGGGGCCTCTTCTTCAGCGCTAAACCCCTAAACCCGAACCCTCAGCGACGTTTTAACTCAGTCTTCTCCAAGCTCTTTGCGCATACCTGATCCACCGAGCTGACAGGCTTGCCATCTTAGGGTTTAGGGCGGTTTAGGCTGTGTGTGGGGGGGTTTAGGGCTTAGGGTTTAGGGCGTAATCGAAACCTTGAGAGGGTCCCTTGAAGTTAAAGGTGTAGGGTTTACCAAACCACCTTTGTGGAGTGAGGTGCCTCAATTAAGGTGCGGGGTGTGCGAGACGAACGTCACTAGGGAGCAAGGCCGTAGTATAAGGGGGCGTATATTCTGTAGAATGAGTGAGGTACGTACTTTATACCAGAATCGCACAGGCCGATGAAGGGTGTTTTTCTTGCTAGCTATTCGGAGCCCTGTGTCAAACAATGTCGAACTCTTTCAGACTTTGAGTGGGCGTTGACAACAAGAAGGGTGCTGACGAGAACCTCAACTGCTTTGTATCGAAAACCCTAAACCCTAAACCCTAAAACCCCTAAAACCCCTAAAGCCCCTAAAGCCCCTAAAACCCCTAAAACCCCTGAAACCACTAAAACCCCTAAAACCCCTAAAATCCTTAAAACCCCTAAAACCCCTAAAACCCCAAAAACCCTCAACCCTAAACGCCCAACCCTAGGCCTTGAAGAGAGAACGCTGTGAGAGCCTCAGCCAACCGGCTCAACAAGCAAGAAAGCCCTGAGTAGGGTTGAAGGTATCGGGTTTAGGGTTTCGGGTTTAGGGCTTAGGGTTTAGGGTTCAGCCCTGAGGCAAGAGGAAAGCCCGTCGGCCTTAAACCACTGGAGTAGTTCTCTAATTTAGGGTCCCTTTCAGGGTCCTCTTTATAAAGGTTCCGTGCTATTCTTAGTTCAAGGGACCCTGTATTAGAGAACTACTAGAGCTATCAACCCTGGTTCCGAATTATCATGGGGTCCCTGACAAGAAGAGATAGACACATCTGTACAACAAGACTGCTTTCTTGGGGGGTTTATGGTTTTAGGGTTTCGGGTTTCGGGTCCCTTCGATTTTAGGATTTTCAATGCATCCTACCGAACCCTAAGGCTCTAACCACCCCAACTCTCTCAACCGTTACTATGGTTTTTTTCCAATAAGAGTACAACCTCTCAACGGACCTTAACAGCCCAAGAACCAACCCTAAACCCTAAACCCTAAACCAACCCTGCAGGTGGCTCGACGCAGAGCTGACGCACATCGGCCAGAACCTGCTCTACTACCTCGTCGTCCTCGCCTTAGCGCTTTTGGAGGATTGGGTCTTCGTAGCGGCGAGGGTTTTTTTGGGGATTGAGGCTCTACGGCAGCTTACGGAGTTTATGGGGATCGTGGGGTTTGAGGTGGGGTTGAGGCTTCAGGGCTTTAGGGTTTAAGGCTTTGGAGTTTAAGTTCAAGCGTTTCAATGGTTCGGGATAGTTTAGCAGTTTAGGGTTTATAGTCTTATTTCGGGACAGTAAGGTTATCCGGTTACCCGTGCATGAATTGGAATTTTAGCTATGCGCAATGCAGACTATTGATTCCTACCTCCCTGTCTAAGTCTCCGGATCCTTCAGACAGTCCCCGTTGACGCCGGTACCGCTTTTGGAGTCTGAGAGATCATTAATGGGTGTATAAGATTTTTTGTAGCATTTTAGTTTAAGGTTTAGGGTTAATTTGTGAAGAGCTCTGTGGCAAGTCTGTAGGTCTCGTGTAGTTCTTCTAATAATCACAACCAGAAGAGCAACAAGAATATTCATACTGTCATATTGGCAGTCTAGAAGAAACGCAGCAGCACTCACAGAGCTCGTCCCGTTTAAAGTACCCCTCCCAGAACTAAACTCTACACTCTAGCCCATGAGTCCTAAACCGTAAGCACCACAGCCTAAGCCCTTAACCCTACGCCCTAAAACCCAAGCCGTAAGCCCTAAGCCGTAAGTCCTAGACTCTAAGCCTCGAGCCCTTAGCTGCAAACCCCAAACCCAAACCCTAGGTCCTAAATAAACCCCAATGCCCCTAAACCTTATGGAGCGATGTTGGGTTCTCTGTGTCCAGGTCCACCCGAGACGTTCTGCCTAGTTCTGTTGATAATCGAGTGTGTTCAGAGTCTAGGGATGTTGAGGGTTAGGGTTTAGGATTTAGGGAGCAGTCGTCCTAGTTTCTCTTTTCTGTTTCTGCTATGCCTGCGTGTTACGATTAGAGGCACAAAGTTAGGAGAGCAGTGGGGTTCTCGGAAAATTTGGGGTCCGCTAGCGGCAGTACTCAGTACTACTAATCACATGGTAGCAACAAAACTCAGCATTGAAGCAAGACGATAGGTAGGCCTTTGGGATATGTTATATTGTCCCATCTTGGGGCTTGAGAAAACCCTATTTACGAACATGCTTCCGAGGCTTTAAAGGGCCAAATTTAGGACCAAGTGGGAACCCTAACCCCTAAACCCGAAAGCCCTAAAATTGGCCATCCCAGGTCATAAACATCTTCCTCGCATCCCTTCAGCGAAGCGACTTGCACAGGCGGACTGGGAACCTCACCCCGAACCACAAGCTCCTGTTTAGGGTTTAGGGTTTAGGGCCTAAACGCCAAAAGGCGTACACCCTTGAACCCAACCCTCCAAGCCCTACATCCCAAGTCCTGAGCCTTCTAAGGTCGATCGGTCAGTGTAGCTGATGCGATCCTGCACTGTCCAGGTCAGCACATGTTGATGCAGCTGATGTCGTGCTGCTCGGGATGCCGGCTCGCTGCTTTTTTGTCTGTGCCAATTGCAGCCGTCCTGGTCTAGTAGAGGAAGAGTGCGGCTCCCGAGTGGCCGATGCTAGTGCGGAATCGCACTGGTAGGCCGTGCCTCCAATGGAGCTGAGAGAAGACTGGCCCGTGGCCCCCCCCCGTGCGTGAAACCTCAGTTTTTCCAGCTCCGGCAGCTGGATGACGAGGCTCCTTGCTCTCACCAATTTTATCCGGACCAGCTGCGTCGGCTCCAGTTGGTCGCCTCCTTCTGGCGCTTCTCCGTGGAGGGCCAGTCTGTGGTCTATCCTGACTTTACGGACCTTCTTTCCATCCCGGTCGGGCAAGTAGATGACCACGCGGTTGACACATCAACAACAAAAGCAATGGCAGCAGCAACAACAACAACAACAGCAACCACAACAGCAGCAGCAGCAGCAGCAACAGCAACAACGCCGCCATCACAACCACCACCAACAACAAGAGGAAGTCTAAACATAGGAAGAGCACGATCAAGAACAACAACAACAACAACAACAGTCACAGCAACAAAGAGCAACAGTAACTGCAACGAGAGCGACGGCGACAGTGACCGCAACAGCAGAAGCAGCAGCAACAGGAGCAGGAACCAGTTCCTCCATCATCAAGATTAAGGTTTAGGGCTTTTGGGGTTAGGGTTTAGGATTTAGGGTTTAAGGTTTCATGATCGAAGCAGGCTAGAATGAGATGCCAGCACCAAAAGCAGCTATTCCAAAGCACTTAAAGTTCCGGCACAAGCACCACCACTAGCAGCAGCCCTGTGCCCCCGCCCTTTCTGGGGGTATCTTCCAGCTTCTCCTTCCTCTGCTTCTTCCTCCTCTACTCCCTAAACCCTAAACCCTAAACCCTAGGCCCCCTGCGCTCGCCGAACTCGCCTAAAGAATGGAACCGGATCGTGGATGTGGCTCTGCGCCGCCTGGGCTGGAAGTGGGAGTGGATGTGGGCACTTTGCGGAAGCTGCTGATGGAACAATCAGACCGGATTCGAGAGTCCGGTGATCGTGTCCGGGGGGAGGCCATTACAAAAACCCAGCAGAAGCATGAGGAGTATTTTGTCTTGATCGATGCCAAGGTGCAGCAACTGTCGGAGCGGTGCAATAGTCTTGCGAGCAGGCTGCGGATGCTGGAGGAGGGCCAACACTTCGCTGAAACCAAGGAGGACGCTCAAGACAACCTTGGAACTGGGGGACATACAGTGGTTGAGCAGGACCTCAGAAAAACAAAGCAGAAGAGCAGAAGACGCGGCAGAAGGGCTGTGAACAAGGACAAATCTGGGAATGAGGCACCGATGATTTCCGGTGAGAAGGACATATCGGGCGATCTGACTTTGCTTGGTGTCGAGGGTTTTGACTCTGGGTCGGAAAACAGCCTGAGCAAAGAAGATACTAAGTGTACTGGTTCATGGGCCAAGGATGGTGCTGATGGTTGCACTTTTCCTGTGGGAGCTGGCAACACTGACAACAGTAGGACTGCTGATCTGGGATGGAAGCCCAAGCACATGCGATCATGGAACGGTTGCAAATGGGGACGCGGTTGGTACAGGCACTACGGGGATGCTGACAGCTGGTCGATGCATCAGTGCAAAAATCTGCATTTTCCCAAAGTGGACTGGCGACATCACTGGCGATCGTGGGGGTACCCGAGTTCTTTGATGCATGTCTGGATTCAAAGAACAGGGCTTCGAGTCCACTCGGACTCGGGTTGGACAGCTGAAACGAGTGTCAGTGTGCGTCATAATGGAGACTGGTTGCAGCTAAGCTTCCTTTGACTGGTACTTGCTGTTCTGCTGGGGCGCGTACTGGGAAGTGAATGGTGGAAAATTGCTGTGTATATGCCTGAGCCAAGAGTGAAGGAGGGAATGAGTTTGAGCCGTGGTCATCTAACATGGGTGACAGTTGGCTATTGTGGTGAGAGGCGTACCTTTAAAAGGTGTGTCGGCTGAGCGTACATCCTGCCACAGTATTTGTTTTCAAGGGTTGTCTAAAGTGGACAACTACAAGCCTTGCCTTGAAACACGGTGCTCTGTGTTCTAGGGTCTAAGGTTTGCGGTGTTGAGAATCTTCCGCCGCTGCATGGCCGTTCTGTGATGGCCGGGGTCGACTTTTTATCGTGTTTTTTCTCCCTGAAAGTGGAGGTACACGAGGGAGCCGATTTGGTTCGCCTCAAGTAGGCTTCCGTAGGCCGTACCCGCGTGCAGACGGAAAAGAACCCTCAAAAAAAAACCCTAAACCCTAAACCCTTCCTCCTCTACTTCGTAGGTTTTAGGGCTTACGGCTCTCCTCGTCAGGGTCTGTCGGAGGCCCGTTGCCCAGTCCGGCTACCATGCCGGATGATGGTGATGACGACGATGGTTACAATATTAATAACAGCAATAATAAGAACACCACGAATATTACGAATAAGAGCAGTTAAAATAAGAATATGAATAAGAAGAATACATCAGCTACTATTATTGGTAAGACTACCGCTACAACTACGTCTGTTGCGAGCGACGACAGCTACTACTGGCGCCACCAGCTCCCAAACACAGATCCAGGATTGCCGAGCCCTCCACCCCTGAGCCCCTGAGCCCTAAACAGGGTCCTTGTTGGCTACCATTTTACATTTCTGTTATAAGAAAACTTAATAAGGATTAAAAATGATCATTTTTAATATAGCCCCAACAAGGAGCCAGTAACCACAAAGCCCACGCACGGAACCTACCCTTGGAGAAGAAATTCAAAGGAACTCTCCTCGAAGTGGTAAGGCCCCTTTTATGAAACGGTTGCCCCTCATCAGGGCAAGCTGCAGCCTGTGCCACTGCCTGCTGGGTGCCTTCAGCATCCTTGCGGCCAGCAGGCCTCTCTGCCTGGAGTTCGAAACCCTTGGGTCCGTTCGGGCGTTCGGGGGTTTTTAAGGGTTTAGGGTGTTAGGGTTTGCGGTTTGGGGGCCTCCCCGCCCCTCCCCCCCCCCCCAAACGAAGAACAATCCGGAGTTGAGCGGTTTACTGTTTTCGCTTGAACCCTAAACTCTAAGACTCTAGAATTCTAGCCCTAAAGCCCTCAGCCCAAAACCCTATGCCCTAAAACGAAGCGCAGGTTCATCCATTTCATGGCCGGGCAGTCCCGGAAAGCGCCTCCCCCAGCCTTCGCTGTCGACGGCTCTGGAATGTCGGATTTTCGGCTCACCAAGAGGGCTTAGGGTTTTGGGGTTCTTAGGGTTTTAGGGTTTAGGGTTGGTTTGGGGTTTAGGGTTTGGGGTTTCGGGGTTTAGGGTTTAGCGGCCTTTACCTCTTCGCTGAGCAATATGTGTTTGAGTTATGCAGTGCCGCTCATTAGGGTTTAGAGCGCAGAGTTCAATACCTCTTAATGAAGCAACACACGTCTCAATTACACTACAATGAGAAGATTCAAGAAGCATGTTGCCTCGTGACTTCCCTAAATTGTATAGAGCCCGTCTCAACCCGAACCCTAAAGCCTAAACCCTAGAGAGCCCTGAAGAGCTCTTATGACACCTACACAGTTCTGGCTGTCCAGGCGGCCTCGGATCCCCGAAAACATCCTTCGAACAACCGACTAAACGAACGCTGCGACTACTGCTACTACTGCTATCATTATTATTCTAACTACTGCTCCACTACTACTGCTACTATAACTACTGCTCCACTACTACTACTACTACTACTACTACTACTACTACTGCTACTACTGCTGCTGCTGCTACTACTACTACTACTGCTGCTACTGGTACTGCTGCTGCTACTGCACTGCTACTGCTACTACTGCTACTGCTGCTGCTACTACTACTACTACTACTACCACCACTACGACGACGACGACGACGACGACTACTACTACTACTTCTTCTGCGACTACTACTACTGCTACTACTGCTA
>CAJNJA010018355.1:0-10629 GCA_905231915.1 Symbiodinium necroappetens | reverse complement strand
CCCCCCCCCCCCCCCCCCCCCCCCCCCCCCCCCCCCCCCTTCGACCCTTCACCTTCGAAGGCTTCGAAGGCTTCGAAGCCCCCTTCGCCGAAGGGTCCTCGGATGCAGCCCCGGAAAGACCAACACAAACGATTTCTTGGGTGTCCGGCGCTGTGTTCTTACTCAGCCCGAATGACTTTGCTGAAGCTTTGAAAGAGTCAGAAAACGTCTGATTTTATCGTAAAGCGGGCTTCTTTCAAGTTTAATCAATCTGCAGTAAGACTCATGATGAAGTGGCACAATGTTAGAACGGTCACTTTGCTGCAGGCAGCTCTTTTCATGCAGCAATGCATGAAATTTTCCTGCTTCTCTTTGTCCAGACTAAATCTGTTTTCCAGCCACATCTCAGCTCACTTTTTGGTTGGAGCCAAAAAAGTCAAACACTTCAAAAAAATCTTGATCCAGGGCAAAAAAAAATTGCGCTGACCAGAGGGAGCTGGAAAAAAAAAATAGAAGCGACGCTGCACCAACCAATTGTGCGGTCTTGGAAAAGCACGTCTTCTTTGCCTGTTTTATTCCTGGTTCCGCGATGCTCAGACCACGTCAAAGAAGACCGTCTAAGGGAGTCAAGAAGTGTTTGAGTGCCTTTAGTCCAAGAGGTTCTGAGTTGAAGTTGAACTGTTGAATGGAAAAAGGATAATTTGATTTAAACCACATACGCTCAAAGTTGTTTCACAAAGCAAAAGAGTGTCCTGTTTCTTGAGGGACTGTAAGTTTCCATGAAGGGCGAAGTAAGTCCTTTGAACGCGGAAACAGCCTGGAAGATCCGACAAAATGTGCTTTGCGATTGTAAGAAGAAAGATACAGACTCCAAAATTGACTCGTCTGAAAGAGACACGCAACACCGCATGTTGGATGCCTCCACAGAAGCTGCATACACACGGGTTTGCGCTTTTGGCCGTTGAGCCCCTGCACTAGGCACTGCAAGCTTCAATTGCAATAGCCGCTCCAATTCCAATATGCAGCAGTTTGGCCGCTATGAGTGAAAAATCGAGACTCTGGAAGGAATCACAGTCAAGAACCTAGAAAGTGCACCGGCGCAGCATATCTTCCCCATACCACTCTCTTCGATCAACAAAGGCAAAGGCGGAAAATCGTTTGAATATCGTGAATCGTGAATGTGAACATCATCCAGTCCGAAGGTACAACGACAATCAATGATGATGTTCTGGCAGACGCCAACGTAGTGAAGTGTCACAACGTTTCTAATTGAGCATCAAGTCTTGATACAAACATTTTTCAAAGCTGGGGCTGATAAGACACTTTTACATCCAATCACGACTATCTCCTTGTGTGAGCAGTGGGGAAGGTCCAATGCGGCGTAAGGTGTCGCAATCAACAGGTATGTATGAGCAATGTGTTTTGGTCCTGCTTTGCAGATTGTTGACACGTACAATGTACTAATACCTTTCAAGTGCTCCCCGGCTCAAAACTGAGCTCTGGCTCATTATATTACCTCTAGCTAAAAGCTATCCAAAGTCAAACTGTTCGAGCCATTCCCGCTGCACAGACCACAGTTGAGTATCGTTCCCATGCAGTTCAGGGTCGCTATGCAACAGTGCATGTGAAAATATCCATGTTCGACGCGTGCAGCTGATCGCCTGGTTTGTCTGTCGCAAGTGTTCAGGCTTCTTGACAGGGCTAGGAGCTTGCTTGAAATTGGATGATTTGGAGATGTCGAGCCGGTTGCGTGCTGTGGCATTCTCAGTCCTGTCCTATTCCTTTTGCAGTGCACGTGCGCAAATCCGTGGTAAACATTCGAGGCAATGATGCGCAGAATACTATTATGTCGCCTCCTCGCCAAAAGTTTTCGAGGAACGTGAGATTCCATTGAGTCGTGCAATCAAGGTCTGCCGCTGTTCCATGCAGCGTTCGCACTCTACCTTCCTGGCCTCGCTCCATACGCGCTTCCCTCGGTTGCTCGTGTGACGAAGGAAGTCATGCTCTCAGCGGTTCTGCAAATATGCCAGGAGTACAAAAGCGAAGAAGAAGTTGAACTGAAGGCCAAGTGTCGGTCGTTCTGCCAGAAGCCAAGCAGCGAAGCGAGGTGTTTCGAGATGTCAGGTAAACAAATTGACCTCGGCAAAAACACAGCTTCCATACAGCTACTACACCTTGGCTTTCTGCACGTTTGGGCCTCAGACACAAGGTCGTTTCGTGTTCTGTCCCGAGCAGTCTCACGCTGGTTGGAGTGAGTTTTTGCGCGCTTTTGTTGCCAGGCCTACGGACGGCGTCAAAGCCACGACAGAAAACCTTGGTGAGCAGATGATGGGAGACGTAGTTGAGCTGCTAGGCTTGGAATTGAGTCATGCTGTGTCGTTTTCGGAGGTTGATGTGACTACACGACTGACATGGTGCAGTGCTAACAGAACACCCTTTGCATTGTCAGTGAGTATCAAATTACCATCAGTGAAGACTAATGAAACTTGAATCAGAGACGAAGGACATCAGCCTACAAAATCAAGTTCATGGAGGAGAAGACCTGTGAAAAGCTTTGTGCAAAGACACTGACCAAGCAGGAGAAGGCCTGATTTTGGAACTTCAGAGCAAGCAGAGCAACAAACAAGCTCCAAAATTCGAAAAGCTGTCCGAGAGTTCTGCAGGACAAGTTCCGCAACATGATAGCCGACGAGTACTTGGTCAATTGGATGGTTGATAACCTTCCAGCTGCCACCAAGTACAGTCAGACAGGCGTGGGGAAGAACATGTCGTTTACATTCTGGGCGACGAACGAGTTGCTACTTCAATGCTGTCTTTTTGTATCAGGCTCCGATTATTCGTACATGAACGGGTTCCTCTTGGGCATTGCCCAGAAGGGCAAGTACTACTTGCACAATCACGTGAGTCTGGACAGGGCCGGGGATGGACACGAGACTGTGTCAGTTCTTGGCGAAGTTGCATTCGTTGGATGCGAGATGTTAAATGATCCATGCGTTCTCGGCTCGTGAGGACTTGGAGTATCACTCGAACCCGGAAAAGTACGAAGGGTTCCGCATCGTTGGCTTCCAGGCAAGTGCCAGCATGGCATGACAGATTGGAGACATGCTTATCTCCATCTGCATTCAGACATTTTGGCGGCAGGTTGAACCACGCTCTTCTACGCCGTGCACCTGGCTCATTTGGATTATGCTTCTGTGTCCTTTTCTGCAATCTTGACAGCATGCTTTCCTGAAGTACCCTTGATCTGCCTCCCGTACTGGTGGTCTGTGGAGTGGGACTTGCGACAGTTCGTCGATGATCCCATGCCCCAGACATGCCCCACATGACAGGAGGGGTGGAGAACCTGATTGCTCGACCAGCGCGGTCGCATTCGATTTGGATTCGTCAGATGATGTGGTGTTTCCACCTCAGCCCCAGCAGTGCCCATGTCAGGAGGCTTGCTCATGCCCAGTAAAAACTCCGAACATGCGAGAATTGCTTCTGCTGGCAAGTCAGGTTCAGCTATTCCGTTCATTGGACGGAGAGTCAAGTGAGTGCCGAACTTACAGTATTGATTCTGTCTCTCCGTGTGTGTGTGTGTGCGAGAGACTTGCCAGTGTCCTATTCTATCTGCTGTTCTCAATCTGTGTGATCTGAGCGTGCAATGCTGAGCTGTCCGGAAAGGATGGGCATCTCGCTGGGATGCCTACCTGAAAGTGCGAGCACCTCAGCGCTTCTAAAGCTGGGACCTGGCTGGGACCTGGCTTGTGGCCCTGTGGAGACAAAACCCAGCAGCTTCAATGACCCAGGCAAGGACAAGGACAGATCCACTGGTTTGCGATTCTGAACTCGCTTATGATCCTTCTTTTCTTGTGCGTCTCCGAGCTGATTCTCTTTGTGCAGCCGGTAGGATCCATGTGTTGTCCCAGGTCTGGCATGGTTGCCATGATCCTCTTGAGAACCTTGCACAGGGATATTGCAACGTACAATCAGGCTCCGTCGAGAGCAGGGCAAAAGTGCCTGAAGCTGTGACTCACCCGAGGTGCCCACAGAGGAAGAGGCCAAAGAAGAGACAGGCCAAATCCCTGGTCACCAGTGATCGCCTTGGCCTCGAGTCTTGAATTGCAGGCTGGAAGCTGGTGCATGGGGACGTTTTCCGCAAGCCGCAGTACTCCACCCTCCTTTGCGTGGTCACTGGCTCCGGCATGCAGCTCTTGGGCATGTCCGTGGCCTCGTCCTCGACATTCAGCGACTGAGAGGGCGTTGCAAGCCCGAAATCGGAAGAAGAAGAGGTGACCATTGTCTTCGCCCTCCTGGGTTTCCTGTCACCTGCACATCGTGGGAGCTCCTGCCTCAGAGAGTATGGAAGTATCGAAGTGCATCCAACGGAGCCAACGTCCATCAACAACTCTGAGGCTTGCTGCAGTCCATGATGCTGCTCTTCACCCTGATGGGAGTGCTCGGAGGGTACACTTCAGCGCGACTCTGCAAGGCACCAGTCAAGAGCCGTGCGAAAGGGGTACAGACACGTGCAGGGAATGCGAGTCAAGATGCAAAGGTGTTCGACGGAGATGAAGGTCGCTGGAAGATGACCACGTTTATGCAGGCCTTCTTGTTCCCAGGCGGGTGCAGAAGCCACGATGAACTTCAGTCAGCTCATCGATGATTGTTCTCAGGCCTGTTTTTCGGTATTTTCTTCGTCTTGAATCTCTGCATTTGGGGCGAGAAGGTGTGCGTGTGCTTTGCACCGTGAATTGCGGTAGAAGTATGCCGTCTTTGGTGCCTGCCATGGCAGTCTTCGGGTGCAGTGGCTTTCACCACCTTGTTCGCCATCTTGGTGCTGTGGTCGGGATCCCAGACAGAGGCATGCGTCCCCGACCCCCGCATAAGCCGATGCTGAGTGGATCAGGTTTGGAGTTTCCGTGCCACTCGTATTTTTCGGCGCTTACACAGGTGCAGAGAGTTTGCCATCATGACATGCAGGGCAGACGTCCAAAGGTTCGGCGGAGAAATGAAAGCAATGTTTTGTGCAGCACCAGGATTCAAAAGAGATCGAGTGGAGCTGCCGGTTCGCACAAACCAGGCTGGGCTCCGCAAAGTCCGAAGCATGCGACCTTGAAGAAAAAGCCCTGCGATCCGTGCAGATTCCACGTGCAATACCAGACCAGCGTGGGCCTTGTCCCGGGGAGTTGAAGTTGAAGCTGATGGGGAGCAGGGGAGCAGAGAGACAGCATTCGGATCGACTTCTTACTGGTTCTGATGCTGCTGAATCCAAGACCTTGGTATATGCAGCCCTTGGCCACTTCTCTTGTGGGTGGTATCCTTCCCTTCGGTGCGGTGCCGGAGTCCTAGCACAATAAAGGCACGTCTGACGAACCATGACATGGTTTGCTGAAGGTTCACCGAGCTCTTTTTCATCATGTCTTCGATATGGCTGCACGAGCCGCTATGCCAGACAGAACTTTCCACTAAGTACGGCTTGGTCTGCGGGCACCAGATTCTAGGTTCTACTACTTATTTGGCTTCCTGGCCCTGGTGCTCCTCATCGTGATGGTGACTTGCGCCGAAATCTCCATAGCTTTGACATACTTCCAGCTCACCTCGGAGGCTGCGGGAGATTTTCGCACCTCGAGTGCGAAGATGACAAAAGTCACAGCCTGTGCGAAGGACTATCGCTGGTGGTGGACCGCCTTTGCAGCAAGCGGCAGCTCCGGACTCTACGTCTTCCTTTACTCCATCATGTGTGCACAAGGGCATCGTCTTCTTCGGCGTGTTCGGGTTGTCGCAGCGCTGATGCTACTGCCTTGAAGGTACTTCAACTCACGCCTGCAGATTCGGCATTGGGTCTCCATCCTGATGTACTTTGGGCTCCTTGGGCTTCACCTGCGAACGTGACCGCATCCTTTCGCTGAAGTACACGTCTCCACTTTAGGTACATGTTCATTATGTCGAGCATCTTCGCCCTCGTGAGTGGCGCAGTCGGTGTGGAACTGAGATCTCATTTCGGAAACAGGCTGAGTCAGTGGCATGGACTGCTCGTAGAAGCGGCTCACAGCCGAGCGATGCCTCAGGATTCCTGAGCACTTTCCAGTTCGTCAAGGGGATTTATGGCTCCATCAAGATTGATTAGTGGAAGGCGGGATCTTTTGGGGCTTGACCCCATGCCTTTGGAGAAAGCATGTCTCAGATAGCTGGTTTCTATGTTTGACGCCCGCAAATTGAAATTGTGCAGCGCTGCAGCGTGCGCCTGCGACAACGAGTCTTTGGACACAACATGAGCATGTGGCAAATTGCAATCTCATGAAGAGAAAGAGTTCTGCGACTTCTTGCTAGGAGCTTAGTTGGTTGTGAAAGCAGCCAGAAGAAATCCTTCCCTCATTCCTCAGTTGGACAGTGCAAGAACTGGCGATCCACCCACCGGAACGCTGGAGATCCAGGTAAAACCCCACGCAAGAGGGGTGTTTGGGAAATCGGGTGAGACCACCCCTCGTTCATTGATGTTTCATGCCCACGAGGCCGCATGTACTGTTACTAGAGATGCTACCGGCACCATTCGACTGGATCCAAAATTTTGCGATCGGCTCCTTCTTTCAACAGGACTGGGTCCCTACTGTAGGACCCTCGCTGCATTCTCTGGTTTGTGTCTCTGTGAAAATATTGTTTGTTTGTTAAAGGCGGCCCGAACAAGGCAAACCGCCCCCTCACGGCTGTGAGCGGCGGTTCTTTTTTTGCAGCACAAAGGAATGGCACATTCCGGTAGTGCAGTTGCTTGCTCTTTTTGCAGAGTACGAGCATGCAGAACCGGTACATATATGTACATATACACATACATGCCAAGTGCTCTTTGTCACTGGAGGCCTACCACAATCCCAATACAATCCCCGTTCGGCCATGTCATGAAACGTCGCTTCTTCGGGCGCCGCAATTATTTTAAGTGGTTGCAGTGCCGTTTTGCTTCGGGCCTACTTGTCTTGGGTTGCGGGACGGAAAGCTGCAATAGGCTTGCGAACGGGAGGCGAATGCGGTCAGCAGCCGCCAACCAAATTCAACATCCTAACATTCCAACAGCCCAGCGCTTCAAACTTTCCAAGATGTTCGGTACCAGGCCTCATAGCCAACAAGAGAAGCACGCTGTCTTTTTCGTTACTCTGCGGCTCTTGACGGAGCAGTGATGAGGATCATAAGCTGCTTAAACTGCGCCATCAACCTTTGTAATGCATCGGCAACAACTCTCTCTCCTCCTTGCATTAATTCTATCCGTCATGTCTGTCTGTGCCGTGCAGGTCGGTGCTTGACTTGTTCGCTTGTAGGCTGGTGAGTAGGTGGGCCCGCTGTTGAATTCATCGAACTGCATGGATCGTGGCGGGCGGTGGTCTACTGTAGATGGCAAGCGACCGAAGCAAAGGCTGCAAGCTCGAATCCCCAAGCAAAGTTCGACAGCTGCAGTCCAAAGATATGAGACCCAAACAGTGCACGCCGTGACACGGGGTGAAGACGGCCCCTATAGCACCGGCCGATAGCCACTGCCGGGAGTGCAACATGTTGGCAGACGCGCTTGAGCAAAAAATGCTGCAAGAGAATCTCATGGCTCATGAGGTAGAGTGCAGAGTGCCGCAATTCCCAAGTGTGTTTTTCTTTCGTAGCTTTTGTCATGGTCAAAGGCCCAAGGAGCCTTCAGGGTGACACGAACCCATAACAAAGTCAGGCTTGCATACTCCAGGTGTACATCCCTGTGGAACTGCAGATGTCAACCCTTATGCTAGCGGTTTCTTGAACGGCGTCCTACTGCCAGGCCCGATGTCCCTGACCTGCACTCAAGTTCTACATTCTGCATAAGTCATGCCTGATTTTAGCAGTAACAGTAGGGTTGTAGGTTGACAACTTACCGACTTCATGTGAGCCTTCATTGCGTTCTGCAAGGCGGGTTAGCGTTTTGTGTTGTTCGTTTTTGCCACGAAGGGATTGTCTTCGACTTTGAAAGGCTGGCGCATGGCCACAGCGGCCGTGGCCCAGCCCATAAGAGAGGTGAGACTGGCGCTGAGAGACTAAGCCCAGCAGGACTGCAGACTCCGCACCTTGCTGCCAGGTTAGCTCAGCGGTCGCTGCCGAGCAGGTGGGCCTCGGGGACTCGGGGCTTCCGTCGGGTCACTGTGTGTGCTGGACTTTGTTAGGAGGAGCGGGCTGTCTATATTGATGACGAGGCGCTGGACAGCTGGCCGCCAGGACCCTCCTGGCCCTCGCCCAAAACTGGACTCGAACAGGTGCCTCCGGGGTTGATCGGAGACAGGGATGATGCGTCGCAGAGGCAGGGCCCAGGGCCAGAGGCGCCTGTGTCCCCTCCCTGAGAGTCTCTGCAGGTCTCCCAGCTTGGAGTCTGTTCGGGACAAAGCTCCAAAGGCCGGGAGCAAAGCAGGCAACGCAGAGACCAAAAGGACCCGGCACCGCTGTAGGAGGTGGCGACTGACGTTGCTGGAGGGACGACGGCCGTTCCCGTGCAGTACGACTACGTCGTTCAGGCTCACGACCGCTGCGCCGTGGGTTTCGAGCTCATGGGCTTCTTTCAAGCACAGGCAGAGGAAGCGCCCTTGCTGGATCAACCACAGGCAGCGGTCTCGCTGCCCTTTCAGTAGATGTTGCCGGCACGTGGGCCGCGGCTTCTCACTTTTCGTGGGGCTCCGTTTTCACAGATAGCTTGGCCCGTGGAGGTCTCAAGCCCCTGCGAGAATAAGAAGGCTGCACAGGACTGCCTGCCTATCAATCTCCTCTCCCCCTCCTGCTCCTCCTCCCTTGTTCTTTTTTGCATCGCCCAGCTTTGAATGTGTGTAAGTGCAATAAATGCTCAAGAGTGTTCCTAACTCGGAGGAACTTCCACCGGGCGCCGTGGGGGTGACACGGCAGCAAGACGACGCAGCAGACTGCAGCCACTGCAGTTGAATGTGTCGGGCCTCTTGTTTGGAATCGGCGATGGTGCGGCTGGTAAGGCACCCTTCGTGGCCGATGAGATCGAAGACGCTTCCCCACCGTCTCCAGGCTGCCCGCCAGAATGCGAGAAAGTTGATCCTTGATTCCGTGATGCGAAAGATGCGGTGAATTCCGCAACTGGTCAGGAGACAGCCCTGAAGCGATCCCTGCCACCGGCCCAGATCCCTGAAGTTCCGAGTCCCACCAGTTTTCACGGGGCTGAGGCACACTCTCCCGCCTCTCCAAGCAAAACGTCATTCCATCGGTGGGAAGAGGTGCTTCGGCTCTGTGTCAAGGCGACATAACAGGGCTTCCTTACACGCGAAGGCAGACGTCTCCTTGCTCGGCGGCAGCAAGCAGGCTACTTTCGCAGACGACTTGACGATCCCCTGGCATTCCAGTTCGCCTGGCTGCAGGTGGTCCGCGTATTCTGCGGAGTTTGGAACCTCCACGGGAAGAAGGCGCTGCCTCCCTGCACGAGGAGATGCGTTGGAATGTGTTGTATGTCAAGCGGAAGCACGGATGTTGAAAAGGCCCCGGCGAGCTTACATCAATGGGTGCCGACATCTCCAAGGCGCCTGAAGTGAAGTTGCAGTAGGCGAAGATGGCACGTGTGGGAGTTGTCCTGAGGCATCACATCTATGTCGTTGGCACCTGCGAGTGTGAACGAACAATAGAGAAGTCGCTTATATGGTCCAGCAAGGCCCGCATAGCCAAACAGCTGGTGCCAGCGACTGCCGGCAGCACAAGTTGCCAAGGCGAGATGGGAGCGCCAAATGTGCGAACATCTCGGTGAGGACTCAGACAGTAAGGTTGCGCCGGCGACGACAGTGCAGTGGTCTCGACAGGATTTTCGCATGATTGGGTCGCACAATATGAGTGCAGAGCTCAGCCTTGACTTTTGCAGCTACTCCAATCGTTTGTGCAGTTACCAGGTGCTATCCACGTCATGGTTTTCATTCACCGGTCGCTCTGGAGATATTGCTGGGAACCACGGACCTGTCAGGCGCGAGGCAGCATTTTCGCTCAAGAGCCCATGTCGGACTTGCGGAGGTCGCGACGGGATTTGCCAACCTCGTGGGAAACAAGGGCGGCACGCAGGCGGAGACTTTTGATTCCCTTGCGAGGCCAATTGCTACATGAAGTGGTTTGCAACTTTGATGACATGCCATCTTGGAGCTCAAGCTTGCAAAACCATAAACGAGAACTTGACAGTCCAAGCAGAGTAAGCTGACTTCCTCCTTTCACCGCACGCAAAGAGGGCGCTGCTATCCGTGTATAGCCGTGAGTTCTCCATCGCAAAGCCAGCAAGACACTCTGCATGTGATGGCTTGCCAGGGTTTCGAGGTGGGTGCAACTTGCAACGTTGCTGCCATGATCCGTGGTGTTGTGAGTTTTTTTTTTCAGGGCGAGCTGCTTCTTCCTCCCTCCGGTCGCCAGTTTGCTTGCGCCGGACCAGAATTCGATGGGCTCCATGCACTTTGGCTGAGGGTGTGAGCTGTGCCGTTCCTCCGCCGGGCGTGGGCCCAGCGCGATGTCACAACAAGGCCATCAGCAGAGAGCAGCCAGAGCTCTCTTTGCTCCTAGCAAAGGTCCCGGCCCCGAACCGGGAGAGGATCCGAAGCTTCTAAGAGACACAGAGGGGGAGAGAGAGAGAGAGAGAGAGAGAGAGAGAGAGAGAGAGCGAGCCCCGTCCACCGCGCCAGAAGC
>CAJNJA010018354.1:224-10629 GCA_905231915.1 Symbiodinium necroappetens | reverse complement strand
CTCTTCGCATAGATGTTGTTCCTGCCGGCGTAGCCCCAGAGTTCCTAACTCGCGCCACATTTAACCTAATGCTCTAAGGACTCATATTTGAAGGCTTTTGGGCCCAAAGACCATACTATATAAGGCTTTTGCGCTATTTTGAGCCGTAGGGTTAATCTAGAACAACTCTAGATCCTCCACTAGCTAAAGGAATTGAAGTGAAGGACTTCAGTTGTGGGTCTCGGTAGAAGTAAAACACAGCGTAAGCCGCTGAGGCCTCCAAAAAACGCAGCCCCTTGGCCATCTTAGCAGTGAACCTCGCAAGTTTAGAGTTATATAAACTATCGGGCTCCAGGATCTACAGTTGAGGGGCTTAGCATTACGTAGTTTAAGCTGTCAGGGTTTGGGGTTTAGGCTTCACCCCTGTCGGAACCAGATTAAGAAACCTTGGCCCTGAAAGAGAACAGGGACATTGCCCAGAGAACCCAATACCCTGTAATTGAGGAATATACCCTAAACATTCAGGCCCCCACAATTTAAGATATGTTCCTTCATAAAATGGCTCTCTGGGAGCTTCCTACATGATCCTGATGAGACCTCCGCACAAACAAAATTGCGCATTTTACCTGAGCATGGAGGGACCCAAAGGATTCAAGAATGGGGTACTTGGGTTTTTGGTGGCTATGAAGGCTAACCCTATCATAGTTTAAGGCTTTTGGGCCCAAAGACCATATCATAGGAGGCTCTTGGGCTATTTTGAGCCTTATGGTAACATGTGGGAGAGTATATGATTGTTGGGTCCTAGGGTAAACCCTCGACAGCTTGACAACCATATTCCCCAACAAACTCCGCAAGCACCTACACCACTCGACCTCTACCCATAGGCCCCGAAGTAGTTCCTTTTTGGGATTACCTTATAGGATTCTAAATACAAACCATAAACAGGAACTACTTAGCGGCCCATGGGCAGAGATTCTTCTTTAAAAAGCAAATGACCGAACCTACTGCAGTTCAGGAGTTCTATACTATATGGGCAGTTCCCTAAATGAGGGTCGCATTTAGGGTCCTTCTTATAACGGTGCCGTACTATTTTCGGGACATAGAACCGGACCCTGATTTAGAGAACCACCTACATACACAGCCGGGCCAGTACAACGGTAAGCCCTAAACCGAAATAGAACACTGCAAGCCGCAAAACCGCAACCGCAAGCCCTCAAACCCGAAACCCCCGAACACCAACACCGTTAAAACCTGAAAACCTAAAGCCCCAACTGCATCCCCTCAAGTTAACCTAAACTCAGGCCGTACACATAACACATAGTGATCCTCGTGGAGCTTTCTTTTTGTTTATTTTTTTTGTTTTGTGTGGCTGGTTGTTTTCGCTTTCGTGCGCTTGCCAACTTTGCTGGCGCGTTTCGTGAACACCGGAGTTTGTTTGCCCCGCCCGGCTCGCCAGATCCACGAAGTACTGCTGCGATACAAGGTTTGCCACAAGAAAGGGTGGCCTCCAGCTCGTAGAACCCTCTGCAACGGACGAGAAGTACATGGACCCACCACAGCGGGAGGCTTCCGCAGCGAGCATCCTGTGTAAATTACTGGACGCATGTGCGTCGTTTGCTGTAAATAATGGGGTGCAGGGCGGTGGCAAAGGCACGAAAGCGAGAACAACCAGCAACAAAAACAAAAGAAAACAAAACAATAAAATAAATAAATAAATAAATATATATATGTATATATATATACATACATACACATACAAAACAACGCCACAAATAAATACCCCTCCCTAGGTAAGCTAGGTGCCGCACTGGGGCTTTTACTGTGTTCGGTGTACACCGAAGACTTCAATGTAGAACCCGGCCAGAATCTTGTAAAATCCGCGAGCGCCACCGGAACAACGACAACGGGAGTTGGATGCTGCCACCTGAGCATCTCGACGAGCGCATCAAAGCTCACCGGCAGTTGCCCAGCCTGTGTGTTTTTACAGCCCTGGCACTGACTTCCTCAGCGAGTCGAGTGGTCCGTGTCATCACCATCAAAATCGCTTGCGTGCAGCCACGAAGCGCGTCACCGCAACATACTCATCGTAGGTGATCATCTGCAGTCCAAGAATCATGGCTGTCATTGCCCGAACTGATGGATTCGTGTCCGGCAGAGAACCGGCAACTGCTTTGCAACCCGAAACCCTAAACCCTAAACCCGAAACCCTAAAACCTAAAACCTAAACCCTAAATCCTAAACCCTAAATCCTAAACCCTAAACCCTCAATAAACCGTTCAAGGCCGGTAAGGAACCGACAGAAAGCCCGGCGGTTCCCCTCCTGCTGCTGTGGGTGACACTGACCTTCGTCAGCCTGGGTTGCGGAGTAAAAGGCCCCCAAGGGTTTAGGCTTTAGGGTTTGGAGAATATACTAGATACATGGACACTTAGGGAAAACAGATATCCTAAACTTAAAACGTGTGAAAATGTTGGGCCACGGGTACCTCGCGCAAGCTACCGATAGACGCTACTTAGAACCTACCTGGAAAGCCAAGTTGCCCATAAATATATACAGCTTTAAAGGAATAAGGGGCAACAGATACCCCGAATTATGGTAAACTGGCTTTCTAGGTAGCTTCGATGTCAGGACAAGAGCTTCGGAGGCCTTAAAATCACTCGCGACCGACACCCCCATCGACCCTGAATCCAAACCCTCCCAAATCCCCAAAAGCCCTAAACCTTGTGCATTATAAGGGCTAAGAAGCTCTTGTTCTGATGTAGAAGCTCTAAATCGGATAGTATGGTGGTAGAGGTATCAAAACCCTTCCAGAGTAGAGATTTGGGATGTAACCTTGCAGGCCAAATGACCCTTAAAAGCAGGGGCCCTATGTTTTTTTTTACACTGTGAATGCCTACTCTGCTTCTTCAACCTGAAACATTTTTCTGCGAACACACGATTACTTGGGTACCAACCCCTAGACCTGCGCGGTAGCCTAACAACACCCCAATATCACCCTCATAGAATGCTTTTGGTCCCCACCCCCAAAGACCCCTTGTACGAGCCTTATTATACAACTCGAAAAAAGCCTTTGAATCCCAAACATATCGAAACCGAAAATGCGCCTTCCTCTCAACCCTCAGTCCTAGACTCTACCTGTAACCGAAAAGACCTACCTTTTTAGGGTTCCTTATTATGGGTTTTATACATAGTTCCGGAAAAGGGTAGATCTTTTCGGTTACAGGCAACCCCAAACCCTAAAACCCTAAACACTAAAACCCTATATAAACCATAAACCCCTAAACCCTAAACCGTAATGCCACAACTTTCTCGCGCCACGGGGCAGCTCGTAGTCTTCCGGGTGGTGCTGACCTGGAGGCTGTGCTTTCAACAGCCCGTCGGGTTTTGTGTTTAGGGGTTGAGGGCTCTAGGGGTTTAGGGTGGAAACGTATAGGGGTTTGGGTTTAGGGTTTAGGGTTTTGGGTTTAGGGGATGAGGGGTCTAGGGGTTTAGGGTTCAGGGTTTAGGGTAGACATCCAGGGGTTAGAAATGTAAGGGTGTAGGGGTTAGGGGCTTAAGGCTTAGGGGATTTGGGGTAAATAAGGGTTTCGGTTATATACATACACAGGCATATATACATATACATAAACATGCACAACAACATATGCATGTAGGTATACGTACACGTGTGCGTATACATCTCCATCTACACATACATCTGCACTTGCAAGTGCACATGCGTATGTGCGTGGGCATACAAATACATACCCATGTCCATGTGCATATGGGTATACGTATACATGTTTATATACATATACAACCATAAGCATGCTCGTACATGTAAACATATGCATATGCATATGCATATGTACTTACATGCATGCATGCTTGCATGCATGCTTGCATGCATACATACATACATACATACATACATCCTATATTTGTATACACAGAATACATACACACATATATGTATGCATATACATACATACATACATATATATATGTATATATACATACACACAGATACACATACTCCGAATGTGCCTTGTATACGCAAGTGTAGACTCGGATGAATCCAGAAATTGACACCATAAAATGCACCATAGCATAATAAAAAACAATATAACATAATACATCATGATGTAACCTACTCTGGTATACTACCTACTAGACTAGACTAGACTAGACTATATTGTTGTTATACTATTGCAATATACTATACTACACTATACTATAATTTATTATACTATACTATACTATACTAATCTATGCAGTGCTATACTAGACTATAATATACTATACTTTACTAGCAACACAACTAAACTACAGTATCATAAAATATGATACATTACCATCCTATGAACAGTTATATAATGATATACTATAGAGGCAGTGCGGGACACTAACTTTCTTAACTCAATGATCGCTTGTTCACCCGTTTTTCGTAGTTGGACCATTCTATGTCTGCTTAAGCGTTCTGAACCACAGTGTTACATCAGGCTGATCGGCACAGGATCGACAGCACTTAGAGGATCAGGGACTGCTAGGTTCGAAGCAGATCGACAGTTGAGTACGTACAGCCCCCATACTAACCAACTTACTAAATCGCCTGAGCCCAAAATGTTTAGCCCTTCACGCTGACGCCTAAACCTCAAATCTTACATCCTTACTACCTCAATGCCTCAAGCCGGAAAAAAGTTACACTGACAATATGCAAATTACCACAATCTCGCTGGCTTTGTCTCTATCCTTGGTCGGCTAAGAGAGAGCAAGCTCCGCTCCTGTTATAAAGAAAGCAACAACCTGCATGCTAAAGAAAACACAAGCAATCTTGAATCATGGAACAGCAGCCTACCCCCTTACACCCCCGAAAGCACTAAACTGTAGGTTCCAAGTACCTAATGGTCATATAGTCTCCCTAATACTGCTCTACATCACTCCTTTCGGACAGAATTAACTATCCCCAAACTCACTAATCTACATCACTTCTTTCGGACAGAATTAAGCATTAACTATCCCAAAACTCGGTAAGCAATTATTTGCACGGTTTAGGCTTTAGGGTTTCTCTGGGCCCTTGGCGGAGGTACTCAGCAACCATCAGGCCGTCGACCACCTTCGATCTCACCGATCCTCTCGCCTGCCGGGTGTAAAGAACGTTCCTCAAAAAACAGAATACCCATAGGGCCCTAAGTAGTTCCTTGTTGGGACTACCTTATAGTGTAATGTACGTTCCTTAAACAAAATTAGAATAGTGTTTTGGGGTTCAGTCTAGTATTATCAAAAAATAAGGAGGGTGTATTGTAGGGGCCTTGATAATTAGAATAGCCTTTTGGGGTTAATTATAGTTCAGTATAATCAAAATGATAATTAGAATTATGTTTTGGGGTTCATTCTGGTAGTATAGTATAATCAAAAAATCAGGATCGCTAATGACACATATTGCTGATTATTTAGGCTTCTAGAGTATAACACTTCCGTACAGATGTTTTGGGTGTTCAGGGTTGAGACTGTAGTTGGGGGTGTACTTTGGTCCACTTCGCCTTTTCACGCAAGATACCAGTAGAAGCAAGAAAGCAAGAACAAAGCCAACAGACAAAAATGGCTGTGAAGACGCATGTCTGTGTCCCACAACCATCCAGAACCAAAGCCCTGCACCTAAAACTTGGCTTCAATCAAGAAGACCAAACTAAACCCCTAAAACCCTATGCAAAGGCTGGCCTGGTACATAAACTGCAGATAGCCAGGCGTGCCATGATAGACGGAGTGGTCGGTGTGCATCGAAAGCCTGGGTTCAGGGCTTAGGACTTTATAGGCTTTTTTTGTTTTAGCCCCTTTTTCCCTCAGCCTTCGCTCCAAAGGCCTCAGCAAGGCCGATGTTCGACCAGGGGAGGTCGGCTCACCCACACTGTGCAGGCGCACCGGGAGTTTCTAGGGTTTAGGGTTTAGGGATTAGGGTTTCTAGGGTTTAGGGTTTAGGGATTAGGGATTGCCAGACTCGTGTTTAGGATAAATAGGGGAAGAGTACGTCGGGCATAAACGGAATAAGAAGTCCCTAGGTTACCCTAAGTAACCATTCGACATGACCTGGCTTTCACCCCTGCTTAATACGGTTGATGGTATAAATCCTGCCTTACTCATAATAGGGAATAGACCATATAATTCCCATAGTTTAGGGTCCTGAAAGTAATGCAGGATTTATATCATCAACCGTAGGCCTTTTTCTTCCAGAACAAAGTCTGGGAGGCATTAGCCCCGCACCCGTCCTCCACCATAAACGGCCAACCGGAGGCTCCCTATATAAAAGGGTGCCTTTCTTTTAAGAATAGGGTGTTGGGGGTTTACTATATACTTCAAATGTACTAAGTGACACCTACGGAATCGTTGTATGGGTAATTCTTGAGACTCCTATATGAACCCCCCAAAAGCTGATGACCCGAACAAACCCATAAACTCGGCCCAGGGGTTCATGAGGTTTCACGCACATACAGCGGCTCCAGCTCAAAGCACCAAAGCTCGCGACCCCATCTTACCCCGAAGCCCTAGAAGACTAGGGGCCCTAGCAATTTCCAAGAGTTCAGTGCCAAAAAAACGGGCACTGTTTGTGGCGGCTCAGCGGGAACCGGGCAAAGGACGCAATTCAGCGGTTCGGCGTCGCTGTTATCTCGCTTGGGGGGATCACAGAAAATACTACCAAAAATCAAAGAGGAATAAACTCGCACATATGTAAGGTGGCACATCGAGGTTTAGAGAGATGGTTAGATTGAGGATTCAAGTCTTTAGGCATCTATAGGGCCTGCGGCAACAAGCAACGACACTTAAAGGCCCAGCCCAGAGCGCTGAAGCAACGATGTCCACAAATCCCAAAGCGGCTTACACGGATGCATCTGGGACCTTCAACATCATACCCTGAAAGAGAAACACCCCACAGAAACCCTATCAACCGTGTCAACCCTAAACCCTAAACCCTAAGTTTTAAACCACCGAAAAGCCCTAAAATCTTGAACCCTAACCCACCGCAAAAAGCCCCAAAATCCCAGAACCCGAAACCCTATGACGCACGAAAAGCCCTAATATCCTAAACCCTAAACCCTAAACCCTATATCACACAGAGAAAAGCCCTTATATCCTAAACCTGTGAGCCAGGTGGCGGGTTCTTGTGGTCGTAATCCGCGCCCGCCTGCTCCCCTCGAGCCTTCGGATTTGCTTTGTTTCATAACCCTAGGGGCTACGGTTTAGGGTTTAGGGTTGGATTATAATATAATGAACCCCAAAACACTACCTGTAGGCTCCAAAGTAGTTCCTTTTTGTGGTTTATGTTTAGAATCCTATCAGGCAGCCCCAAAACGAAACTACTTTGGAGCCTATGGGTAAGGCTAATTACCGTTTAGGGTTTAGGGTGTAAGGCTCAGGGTTTAAGGGTCCATGTACCCGAATAGTGTATACCTTGCCCCCAAAAGTACCGATACAGGGACTACTGTAAGGCCAAAGTATATACTATTCGGGTACATGGACCCTTAGGGTCACAGCTCCACGAGAGTTGCATAAGATTCGACCTGTTTTCTTGTCGGATTTGGGCTCATTAAGAACACAATACCGCTACCCCAACTATGGAATGTGGAGCAATGAGTCTTAGGAATGTTCCAACTTGAAGGGTATAGTAGTGTTCTCTATGGGTATGGTTCAGGGTTCAGGGGGTAGTCCAGAGGTCGAAGTCTAAGGGCGTTCAGCCATGTAAACAACAGACCTTTGTAGGAGCTGCGAGTGCGACGAGTGTACACCCAGAACCATACAACTGGCAAGGATACTATCTACAGATACAAAGATGTTCGTAAGATTCCACGTTCTGCAGGCTACCCAATAAACACCTCACCTCAGGGTAACCCTAAACCCCTAAACCCTAAACCCTCAAGGCCCTCTAACTGCCCGAAGAACAGGGTAAGTGGCCTAACGAACTCAACTTCGAAGGTGCTCAAATTTAGGGTTTAGGGTACGGCCCTAGATCCTGAAATCCTCAACAGACTGAGCACAAGGCCTTTAGCCCCACGCGGAGCGACAAACTTCTTAGGCCTGCACCCAACAAACGAGGCGACCGCATCATTATGAGGTTACGACTTCTGACTTGTAACCTTTCGTAGCTTGAAGCCCTTAACCTTGAACCCCTAACTCTAAGCCCTACAGCCAATCTCAGTGGATCCACAGGTATGCTCATTCCGTGCCTGCGTGTGGATCACACCAAACCGGGTCGCCCGTACAGGATGCTGGTTTAGCCTCGGTTCAGCTTAATTTTGGTTTCCGGGTACTTAGTGTAGGTCTCCTTTGTTGAAAGCCCTTTAGCCTTTAACATTAATGAAGGGAGTGAGCAATGGTAATAATGCTTTCAAGAAGATTGCAGTATGATGTTGCGACTATAAAAGGCTACTCCTACTGATGACCATGCACTGGGGCTTTGGGCTTGGGGTTTAAGGGTTTAGGGTCCGCTCCAGACTATCTTTTTAGGGCACGGGGTTTTACTGGTGAGGGTTAATAATACACTGCTGTGAGAAATGGGCTTGGGAGTTGGCTAATTAAGTGTGGGGGTTTCCGAAAATAGGGGGCGCTAGTATATGACCCTAAATAGTAGGATCCTTTATAAGGACCCCAAAATAAGGTACCCTAATTTTCGGAAAGTCCCAAATGGGCTTGGGAGTTGGCTAAGTAAGTGTATACCAAACAATGGAAGCAAAGTCCCTCCAAGAAGGAAACCTAACCCGGAAACCAAACGATTGAAACCCCAAACACCCAAGCCCTCGAACCCAAAACCCTAAACTCCCAAACCCTAACCACCCCAAAAAAGCCCTAAAACCCCAAAACCCTAGAAACCCTAAAACCCTAAAACCTCCAAAACCCTAAAGCCCTAAAATCCTAGAAACCCTAGAAACCCCAAAACCCTTATGGAACCCTTATAGATCCATTTAAAGGAACCCTAAACCCCTTATAGAATCCTTGTAGATCCCTTTGCAGGAACGCTAAACCCCACAAAGAACCCTGAACCTAAACCTAGAAACCCTGGAACCGTAAACCCACCAAAAACCCTAAAACCCTAAAGCCCTAAACCCTGACCCCCCAAACCCTAGAAACCCTAAGAAGGCATCCCAGGTACCGGCCGACCACCTGCGACACGAAGTCCTGGGCAGCAGAGCAGGCGAGTTCATTGTAAGAGTTCTGTTTAGAGGGGTTTAGGGTTTTTATGGAAATTAGGGTTTTTAGGGTTAAGGTTTAGGGCTTTTAGGGAAATTAGGGTTTTTAGGGTTAAGGTTTAGGGCTTTTAGGGTTTAGGGTTTAGGGTTTTGGGTAGAGGGTTTAGGGTTAAAGGTGACCCTCTTAAAAGATTAAAGGGGCTTAGGGTTGAGGGCTTAGGGTTGAGGGATTCAGGGTTTAGGTTTGAGGATTTGCGATTTAGGGTTTAAGGATCCTGGGTTTAGTTTGTAGGATTTAGGGTTCAGGAGGGGGCCCGATAAGACTAATGGGCACTATATTGTAGAACCATCTAGTGCCCTTCAAGGGTTCCTGAATGGATCCTTGGAGCGCTTCTTTCAGGCGTTCCTTTCAAGGGCTGAGGGTTTAGGATTTAGGGTTTAGGGCTTAGGGCTCAGTGTTTAGGGTTTAGGGCTTAGGTTTAGGGTTTAGGGTTTAGGGCTTAGGTTTAGGGTGTAGGGCTTAGGTTTAGGGTTTAGGGTTTGGTCCTTTGAAGGGCTGTCGGGGGTCGTGTAAGGGTTCCTTGAGGGGATCTATAAGGGGTCAGGGTTTAGGCCCAGGCGCCAGGAGTCTGTGGTTCAGGGCTAGAATTTCTAGTTAGGGTTTAGGGCTTAGGGTTTCGGGTTTAGGGTGGGTCTTATGTGATTGATACAGGGCATTATATACAAGTGCCCTTTCTCTTATACTTGTTGTTCAGTGGCGATAGATAAGGCGATCCCAGAAACAAAAAGGGTATAAGTGCACTACCGAAGAGGGATCCGTTGTACACATTCAGAAGAGACAGCCGCGGTTTGGTGTTTTTTCATTACTTATGGGGTAGTAGCGCGCGAACCTTTGTACCTTCCCTAAACTGAAACCCCAAACCCCAAACCCCAAAGCCTAAAGCCTAAACCCTAAACCCGAAACCCTAAACCGAAACCCTAAACCCCAAACCCTACACCCTAATCCCCAAACCNNCCGAAACCGCAAACCCCAAACCCCAAACCCTAACCCCAAACCCTGAACCCTAAACCGAAACCCCAAAGCCCAAAGCCTAAACCCTATAAGCCCTAATTTTTGTTAACTTAAGCCCTGCCGAACTGCACCGGAAATCTGAACCCTAAGCGGTTGCTCCTTTAAGCCGTTTTGGGTTTAGGGTTTAGGGTTAGGGGTTGCGGGTTAGGGATTGAGGGCTTAGGGTCGAGGGTTTGGGGTTTAGGGTTCCGGGTTGAG
>CAJNJA010018353.1:14663-35749 GCA_905231915.1 Symbiodinium necroappetens | reverse complement strand
CATGCTTGCTCAAGCCACTCCCATCGCTGTCCGAGCCCACTTCTTTTTGACGCAGCAAGCAGCGGAGAGTTCACAACAATTCACAGCCTTAGGGCCACAGTGGCCCCCGAGGTGGAGGGGTGGCGGTGGCGAGCGATCAGAGGCTGAGGACAGCAGGTCGTTCAAATCGAAAGCATGGGTGAACATGCTTGCTCAAGCCACTCCCATCGCTGTCCGAGCCCACTTCTTTTTGACGCAGCAAGCAGCGGAGAGTTCACAACAATTCACAGCCTTAGGGCCACAGTGGCCCCCTACCCAACTACTGACTCGGGCATGGGTGGGCGGGACTGCAGAGTAGTCAGGTTCATGTGGAACTCCGTGCTGATTGCTTCTGTACTAGCGTCAAAAGTCGCTGGACCTTGGAAGACAGGTCTGTTACCACCACTGTTTCCTTGCAAGCCGCTTCAGTCAAGGCGGCCAAAGTGTGCACGCGGGTCTTGGCTGCATTACTAAGCTGGTCTAAGACATTGATGCAACCCACCTCCTGGATATAATGCGCCAAAGTCTTAAAATGCATCCAACGACCCCTCCATTGAAGGCGTGGCAGGTCCTCCTGCCATTCTCTGAACCAGAACGTGGCACCACCCGGACGCAGCGAGCTGGGAAAGACTAAGTTGGGCTGATTAGTCACAGCTGCCAATGTCTGCTGGAGCCTCGTTCTGAGTATTGCTGATGAGAAAGACCAAATTCTTTCTTCGGGCTGCATGGTTTTGAAACACTTCTTGAGAAAAGCGACCACGTATGGCATGTCCAGTCGTACACTTTGCATGCGTGCTCCCCGCGTCCTGCTCTTGACCAGCTGCAGGCGAATGAAGATCACATCCTGCATGCCGGTCTCTGAAGTCAATAAGCAATCTTTCACCCTCAGTGCAATGATTTCGCAGGGTCGCAACAAGGCGTAGAACCCGAGAAGGAGCACCATGGCAAAGCGCACCCAATCCCATGCCAGTGATGTAGTCACCAGTGCCTGAAGCAGGGGAAGCGGCATCGGGGGATGGACTTTCCCCGGCCACAAGCCTTCCCACGTTGTGAGGAGGCGCCACGGGCCCGCCAGGAACGTCTTCAAGTACGGAAAGTGCTGGACCATGACGTTGATGGTCTCTGCATACTGGCGTCTCGGGGAGCCCTCTTCGTACATCACTCGGCCGTACTCCTCGAGCAACGTTGCAACTTGAATTGGATCCCATCGCGCCAGCTCCGGCAGAGGTCGTAAGTCGGGCTCTTCCGTTTGTATCCAATCCTGAAACCGCTCCATCAACAGGACCCGGATGGAGGCTGTAGTGGCCGTCACTCGCCCTCGCTCCAGGTCTGCGCGATCTCTGGCTTGCGGCGTGGGCCGCGGACCACTCACTGAACGAAGAGTAGTCACCACTAGCAGCCAACTGAGCAGTCTGGATGAACAAGAGCCACCTGCCCCAGGACCTCGGAGTGCCGGACGCGAGGTCGAGAGCATCCTGTGCCCCAGCCAGATCACCTGCTCTCAACTGCAGCAGCCACGAAGGAAGCGGCACACGAGGTGCCCGAAGCCGTTTTTGGCGTGATGGGTCGTCAGCTCGAATGGCCCATGTGGGAGAATGAATGCCTACAGCATACACATTCTTAGCAAGCTGTAGAGCTAAAGACTTCCTCAACAAACGATTCAAGGCTAGACTAGAGCTCCTGCCCTTGGCGTTGGCCCCCAATGTGACCATCGAGTCTTGAAAGACAACCAAACGTGACCCCATGGGTGCCAATTGAATTAAGGTCTTATGAGCATGCTCCTCTAGCACATTGATGTGATTTGGGTGCTTGAAGCGATAGGCCCTACGAGTACGCCATGGTAGAGCCTCAGCCAAATGAGTAGACCAAAGATGGCTCACAAAACGCTGAGACCCTCTATGATCCCGAATATCACCCATGTCATCATCAATGGCGCGCGAGTCATGCTTCATTGGTCTTTCTCCATTTTTTGCAATGCTTCGCGCAATCCGAGCGAGCTCCTCGCAAAAGCTCTCGGGATACGCCGCTGAGTCCCTGGTGCACGAGGTCGCCAGCTTGGTGTGGGGAGATGTGCAATTGCACCTACGAGCTATGCTACCCAAAGTTGATGACGTTGCTAACAGGCAAGTAGCTCTCCGACTAAGTAGACCAAATCTGCACAGGTCAACCCGAAACTCCCTCCCTATACTAGCGCACACTCGCCACCAGGGAAGCTTCCGCGAATATGCACCCCATGGTGTTTCAATGACAGCTTCATGCTTGACCGCAAGCTGGGAGCAGAAAAGCGCTAGGCTTTGGTGTAAGTGAAGGTTGCCCCATACGGTATCAAGATCCAACACATCGAAACCCCAAGGGGCTGAAACTGAGCGGAAACGTGCGCAGCGTGAAACCGTAAACGTGGAGCACGGAGGGCTGAGCCACAACAAGGCCACCTTACCTGCAGAGCTCAGCTTAAGGAGGAAAGCAAACACGTTAGCGTCCAAGTCCCAACCTGAATTGACGTCAAGAGGAGGACCTACTCTAAACCCTTGCCTAGCGAACGCCCTAGACAGTCTTGCGGTGCCTGCATACACCTCCACAAAATCAAGCTCAAAAGCCTTCCACATGAAGGCGCAGGAAGCCAGGCAGGCCCTCCTAAACCGCTCAAACACCTCCCAATGCTCTGAGAGCTCATCAACGATCGTCTCAAACTCAGCTGCCGGTGGTGTAGATACAGGTAGGCGAGGACAGTCTGGCACCCCAGAGGCTGAAATGCTGACACTATCTTTAGAAGGCCAGTCTAGAGGTTCTTCAGGCGAGAACCCCGCTTCCTGAAGAGCTGCACCTGGGGGAGATAACAATCTGGTGTAGAAACCTCTTGTATCAGCTCGCCTAAAAAGCTCTGAGGTGACAGGTTGCCCAAGCCTGGCACACACTATACCTGCACCATGTGGCGAAGCGTCAGTCGCATAAACGAAATGATCTACCGGGGCTTTCAAGTCGGTTGTAGCTAGTGAACCCAACACTGACATCACCAACAACTCCTGTTGCAGGTCGTGTGGCATGCGGAAGGCGTCGTGAGCACTGCCGTTTGGATGACCAATGTTATAGGCAACTTGAAATAAAGAGAACATAGGCCTTCGGAACTGAAGCCCAACCGCCCAAAGCCCCACTACCCGCTGCAGCAAGTTTTCTGAAACGACCCCTTTCAAGGCCAAAAGGGCTGTGCAAAAGGACAAAACCGTCAGCCGCGCTCTGTCCATACCCACAATAGCTGCATCGCCATCGAAATGCGCACCCCATGCTTTAAATTCTGAGGCTCTACGCTTGCGCTTCTTGGGATGGCACGATAAACCAACCTTAGCATAAGCTGTATCGGCCTGGGCGCATGCCTCGAGGTCCCGACGTTCAGGTTCAAGGTCAGGCCTGTCGGGCGGCATATATCGTGGGAAAACCTGCAGCGACAGCTTATCGTCTATGCACACTCCCGAATAGTGACCATCCGGGGCTCTCGGGACTGGGTGGCCCAATTTCAGATGCTCCTCCGCGCGTAAGGCGCCATGAGAGAACAACAGTTGCTCATGTGCAACTTGAGCTATAGCTGGAGCCCAGTGGTCTCCCATGGAAAGGCCCGCAAAACAGGAGTACAAACGAGTGTTCGCGGTGATCGTGAAGTCAGGCCTTCGCTCCTTTAATTTGGCAAGGGCTCGTGATCCGGCAAAGTCTTTGGCAAACCATAAGGGGCCTACCGGCGTAGACAGGGCTCTATCATCAGACACCTGAAACTCATGATAATAGTTACGTAAGTCATCAACCGAACCCCGAATACACCCTTTAGCCGGAACACAGATGCCCAGGAAAACAGACGCATGCCCCATCTTCGGTGCATCAGCAGGCGGAGGGATCTCCAAAGAATTCCTAGGCCTACGATCAATAATCTGCCTGAGTTCGAGATCTGGTTTCTCCAAACAGAAAAGATTGCTAACCCACTCCGGGGAGATCTCGTCCTCCACTGCCAACAGCAACCGATCTACTGAATCCCATCGCCAACACAAGTGCCAAAATTCACATCGATTCGTTGTCAACGGTGGCACCACAGCGGGTGACGAAGTCGGGGTTAAGAGAGTATCGGGGTCAGAATACGCGGTCCTAAAGGGCTCGGGTAGAAATGGCATCGGATCAAAACCCTTCAACTCCCTAGGAAAAGCCACCCGACTCGCCACAAGCGGCACCACCTCAGTACGTGCGCCACTGGCTGGAGAACTCGTGCGTTGCTTGGCCGCCCCATAAGTAAGATCCCTTAAGGACTCAAAGGCAACCTCAAAAGCTTCTAATTCAGACTGTACACACGATAGCTTGGAGCCGCAACTGGAAAGATCTCTAGCCAGGCGGCAGGTCGAGCGATTCCGATCTAGAAGGCTCTGGATCATGCTGACGTGTTGTTTCCGAAGCTCCCCTCGGCAACCCCGTGGAGGACACACAAAGGGGAACCCAAGAAACACAAAGTTTAAAGCACAAACCTGAAGATTGACCATCAACTCAAGGGCCCGTCGCCGCTTAAACCTCGCAAGGCGCCTGGAACCCCCTGAGGAGGGAGCCTGTTCCCATGGGAACGGGATCGGACAAGGCAAAAGCTCCGCGGAGGGCATAGCCGAAAGGCCCACCCGCTTATAACTGCTGCGCAAAAAACTCCCAAATTTGGTCCTTGATCTACGAAGAAGACTGTACAACAAATGTGGCAAATCGGACCAGGCAGTGATTTTCACTGCGTGTTCGGCGCCTCCTGTGCGCCCTTGCCTCTGCCGCGTCCACGAGGGGGCCTGTCTGGTCTGTTTGGTGGATCGCCTTGGTTCTGGAAGCGCTTCTTTGTCAGCACCTCTTCGTCTTTTAACTTTGCTGCGATCGCGGCCATCCACGTGGCATGGGCCAACCTGGTGTGCGAGTGGTCGGAGCGTAACTGGGCGAGGTGGTGCTCCCCGCGAGTGCGCCAGTCCGAAAACGGAGGAGGCGTCAAGTGTGTGATCCGCCATGCTGAGCTCCAGGTGTTGTCCAGCTTGAAATGCTCCGTAGCTGTAATCAGCAACAACAGCACCAGGTGCGCCTTGGCGGTCTCCCCACCACGTAGTAGGGTCAACGCACGCCCTATGCCCCAAACCATGTAGCCCAACGTACGCTCGGCACCAATCGGGAGCTGATCCTTGATGTACTTCTCCATGGTGTGGGCGGAGGCTGAGGCCTCGCCCAACGTTTGGGCGGCCAGGCCCTCGATCGCATTGATGTAAGCCTGAGATTCGCTCTCCATGGCAAACCGAAGCTTTTCCAGAAGCATCGTGCCCTTGGCACCACTCAGGCGCCGCAAAGGATCTTCCTCCCCTTCGGAATCCGAATGGTCCATGGTGAGGGGTAGGCCCGTTGTTCGTGACTTGGTCTTTGGCTTCTTCTTGTCCAACATCCCCACCAATGCCGCCTTGAGGAGCTGATCCAATGGTAGCTCTTCGGCGTCCTCCTCGACATCCTCGTCTCCGAGCGCCCCGGCGCCGGTGTCTTGACGACCCCCCTTGACCGTAGCCAGGGCCCTCGTCTTGGGTGCTGCTCCCACAAGTTGCCTGGCCGCTCCCAATGCCGAGGGCCCGACTGAGCCACTCGGAAGAGTAGCTCGGTCTGCAACCGATTCACCAAGGCGGCAGTATCCTGGGTCTGCGCTAGGATCTGGGCCAACAGGTCGTCGGGGGCTGCAGGTGGCCGAGACGGAGCAGCCTCCGGAGCTGTGTGGTACGCATCTGTCTGTGGTCCCTCGTCCAGTTGGTCGTAGTTCACCGCGTGGAACACCTCCTCTGCGGAATGAGGGAAGATTGTCCCCACAGGCCAATTGGGAGCTGTCCCCCCGCCCAGCAGAAACTTGTAATGAGACTGGGGCCAATCCACCAAAAGCATGCTGATCTCTACGGGGTCGGCGTCCTCGTCGTCTGGCAGACCGTCTACCTGGACTATGCGGGTGGGCCCAAGGGCACTGGTGACATTCGCGATGGTGCCACTGGCTATCTCCGTGGCGGTGATGAAAGAGGAATCCATCCCCAAGAGCAGCCCACCCACCCTTCTCAGGATAGGAACGACGGCAGCCTCTCGTACTGAAGTTTCCCCGGGAAGGCGAAGCAGAAGCCATTCAGGATCGTTGCTAGTCTCAGCAATGGGAAGAGTCCCCGATCGCCTAACTCCCAAAGCACGCCACGGCATTATTGAGAAGAAGGGAGCTGGTCAAGGCCGTAGCCCAACACCCAAGCTTCCGCCTCGGCCTGCGAGGGGAATGCCACCAACCGTGTAGTAGGCTCTTTGCGAAGAAGAGCGTCAGCGGCTCGACGACGAACCACCACCCACACCGTTTGATCCACTCTGACACCCAACCAGCAGCTGTTCGAGATCCCAAGACCAGGAGGCCTGACGACGTCCTCGGCTGCCAAGTCCTTGTCGCGACTGTTGTAACCTGCCTCCCAGGCAGCCTCGATACGATCCTTTGGAGAAGCCTTCGCACTCCTAGAAGATAGTCGAGCAGCCAACCTATCACGCACAGCAGGAAGGAGTCGGGGAGGATGTTCCACTACCACCCACTCTGCAGCCTCGGGGAGAGCAGCTGGCAAATCCACCTGCACTGTGACTCGAACTGTTGAAGCGGACGACGAAGCAGCAGTTGGAGTGCACTTGGGGCCCATTCACTGGTCACGCGCTCGCCTGTACCCTGCTAGCCTATCCTCAGGACTCTGGATGGGCAGCGGCCTAACTAGCTCCCTAACCAGAAGCCCAAGAAGCTGGCGACACCGCTGGGACACTATGAGCACAGTGACTAAGGACCCACACACAAATCCGAGGACCCAACAACTCAGGGCCAACAGCAGACTCTCAGCAAGAGTAGTACGAGGGCAAAGGTTAAGGGAACTAAGAAAGTTCCCCAAGGCCAGCTGCCACATCCTCGAGCGATCAGAGGCTGAGGACAGCAGGTCGTTCAAATCGAAAGCATGAGTAAACATGTACATATATATACACATACATACATACATACATACATACATACATACATACATACATACATACATACATACATACATACATACATTACATACATTACATACATACATATATATATATATTCATACATTAGTATACAAATACATTACATGTATACAGACATAGATAGATGGATGGATGGATGGATGGATGGATGGATGGATGGATAGATGGATAGATGGATAGATGGACAGACAGACAGACAGACAGACAGACAGACAGATAGATAGATAGATAGATAGATAGACAGATAGATAGATAGACAGATAGATAGATATATGTATATTCATTCGTATTCGCTTGTGTATTCATGTATCAACTTATCTATGCATCTGGGTTTTATAAGCTACGGTCAGATGAGAGCAGGCCAGGTAGAAGAAGACAAGGCAAAATAAGATCAGCAAAACGTGAGAAACACTGAGCTGAGATACGGGAATATGTGCCAAGACCCAAACCCTAAACCAGTTCGGGGTTAACGGGGAGTTCAGAGTCGAGGAGGGTTGGTATTTATTGAGGAGAGGGCGAGGGTCGGAGTTTCAGGGCTTAGATTGCGCTATGTAGGGCTTGAGGTGCAAGACTAAGGCGGTTTAAGGTTTAGGGTTTAGGGGTTTAGGTTTTTTTTAGGGTTTGGGGTTTAAGGCTGTATGCGCGTTCAGTCGGACTCCACAGAGTTGCAAAACCAACGCCCAGACCAGATCTTTCAAGCCTAGCGGAAGTCCCCTCGTTGCAGGATCGATGGATTAAGTAGGGCTTAGAGAATAGGCGGCATGAGTAGTTGCCCCGACCAAAAAGGCTCCAATTTAGATCCTGAGCCTGAGCCTGAAAAGAAGAAGAACGAGAACTCCCTTTTTACTTCTCACAGAGGGCGGTCCTGGCAGTTTCGGCCTCTGCCCCGTCTCCCTTCCTTGGCAGTTGGGATATGTGTAGAGATTGTCTTTTCTGGGTTCTGGGGCTAAAATAGAAGCTTAATTACTAGAGTGGTCTTTTGGGATATATTTTACTATAGTTATAGTAAGGAACCCCAGACTACTATTGGTACTTATTTAGGCTTCTATATTGTATAGCATATAGTGTGCATAGGGTTGGGGGAGGCTTGGGGATTAGGGGTGTGGGGTCCGCGATGTTGATCTCCAACCGAACCAAGCCGTCCACAGCCCTAAACCCTGAGACGTTGAACCGCACTCCCTGACCCCTGAAAACCGAAACATCTTGAAACCTGAATTCTACCCCAAAACCTAAACAAAGCTTAGAGACCTCTGGGCCTGAGAATAGTTTGAGTTTGTGTGATGCCTTTTTCTCCAAATCTTTCTTCAACTCTACCTTCAGATGGAACACTTTATGAATCCCAGCGGAATACTCGAAAACTAAGCCCCGAACCCAGACACCATGCAAAGGGAATGTCGGGCTCCGGGACTCACTTTCTGTGGCAGAGCAGGATGCTCGTTTGGCCCCTGACATCCGCACACCCCCCGCCACGGCTCCGTTGAGTTTAGACAGTTGATGCTTCCTGACTTGCAGATCCGAGGGTTGAAGTCTAGAGTCTAGAATTTCGCCCCAAGCCACCAACCGAAAGCTGCAGGCCCCACAGCCATTGAACCCACAAATAGCCTAACAAAACCCCCATTGAAGGAACCCTAATGCAGTCAGAAGGAGCTCGAGGGGATCGGCAAAATCGCGCCACAAAGCAGCGCACAACTTCCTGGTAGCTTCTTGCAGCATGTAGGGTTTAGGAGGTTTAGGGCTGAGCGCTTACAAATTATGCTCGGAGATTGGGGGGGGTCTCCAGGCTTTCAGGACGAGTTCAAGACATCCTTTGAGGTCTAGGTGTCGAAATTATGCAGCTCCGAAAATCGCAAATGTCTGCACCTGTCACCATGGGGCTTGCCTGTCACCACGGGGCTTAGGCTTAGGCTTCACAATGCGGCATAGGGCTTAGGGCTAAGGACAGAGGCACGAGGCCTTTGGATAAAAACGCTTTGTGGTTTATTGTTCAGAAGCTCAGGGTTTAGACTAGAGCCGAGCCCAGTTAAACCGAGAAGAACAGTACGAAATGCACGAAATAACCATGTCTACACACCGGTGGACCACATCAGCGACACAAACGTGCAAAAAAGAACACACTGCACAGTGGCAGCGAATCATGACATGCAACACAAGAAAGGAAAGACAAGGACACCAAAATGCCAATAGTAAAGTAAGGGCTGAAGATGGAAGACGGCAAGAAGAAGTCCTTCCCACCCGCCCCACACCCTTTGGACGCAGCAAAAGCTTGAGACCTGCAATCGGATCATGATCCACCCACAGCTTCAATCTCACGCCCAAAACCTGAAGCCCCACGCCTAAAGTCCTACAGCCAAAAGACACATTCCCCTGTAAGAACCGCCATTCGCAAGCCCCAGAAGAAGCCAGTAAGCACCTAGCTAGATCAAGATCATAAGCACCTGGACTCGACAGTCCCTTCAAGCACCCAGAATCCCAAATGCCGGAAGCCCTGAACCCAAGTCGCTAGACCCTAAGGCCCTGGTACCTAAAACCCGAAACATTACAACCCAGAGCCCTACTGTTACTCGCAAAGGCAAAAAAGCTCTTAAGTTCAAAAACAACGTGTAAACCCTAGGGGGAAAACTTGTTATAACAAACCCCCCACAAAACCCTAAACAACCCTAAACACTACAAAACCATAAACGACCCCAAACCCTAATCTATCAACCCCACATCACCATAATTCCCTAAACTTGTAGATCCCTGCAAAAGGAGCCTGGAATAGATCCGCTCCAGACACTTGTTGCAGGAACAACCCTGCTTCTGCGGCACCCCAAAAGCGGCCTCAGCTCGGCGTCTGACCAGGGAGCAGCCTGGAACGAGGAACCGAATCGAAGGGACCAAAAGCTGGGGTTTAGGGTTTAAGGGTTTTGGGTTTATAGGGGTTTATAGGGTTTATAGGGCTTATAGGGTTTATAGGGCTTAGGGTTTAGGGGTTTTGGGTTTTGTGGGGGGCTTAGTGACAGCTCCTGAGTCTAGAGGGTTGGATGTGAAACCCAATTCTAACCATCAAGGCTGTATGGTCGGGATTTATGTAGGCGAGCCAGGTCTCGAGAGTATAGAGGCTTTTGGAAACTTGTTATAGGGCTTTTGAAAGTTTTGCCAGCCTGTTACACGGTTTCACAAACCTTTCAAGAAGTTGCTAGTGATTCACAAACTTACGAGGTTACTTGTAGGGTTTAAGAAGGCTGCTATCGGGCTTTATTGTGTTTGATAAAATGTCATATGGGTTGCCATACGTCGTGCAGCGTCGTAAAAGCGTTTTACAACGTTGCCTGGGGCTTTATAGGCTCGCCATTTGCATTTACAAAGGCATGAACAATTGGAACAGGGCTCTGGACTAAACAAAAATTGACAACAAAGGCAGCATTTATGGACTGTGCGGGATATTAGTGCTAATAATTATGTGCTACTTATTCAGGTTCTATAGCAGGGTTCTACAAGTAGTATAGGAGTGCTTGGGCATAGTATTCAGCGTTCTGGAGTCAGTGCCTAAAGGACTGAGACTGAGATCAAGGCTTGTGCTGAGGGTAGTGCTAGTCGCGGCGTACTTGGAGCAATTGGAGGCTTGACAAACTCAGTAGGCAGGGTTATACTATTACCTATAGCCTATATAGTTACCTTAGTCATAACCCTACCCTACCAACTAAGCCTAGTAGTCGCAGTCGTCTGAGTAATTAGTCGCATTAGTAGCAGTAGCAGTAGCACTAGTAGTAGTTGTCGTCGTAGCAGCAGTAGAAGCAGTCGCGGTAGTAGCATCAGCAGTAGCAGTACCAGCAGTAGCACTGCAGCAGCAGTAGCAGCAGCAGTTGCGGTTTTGCAGTCGTCATCGTTGGCGTCGCTGTCGTGTTCGCTGTGGTCTTCGGCATCGTCGCCGTCGTAATCATCATGGCAGTGGAAATCCACCTGAATATAAGCAGGAAGAGTAGCAAAGACAACTGCAAAGCATGCAACACGAAGGCAGATCGCATGCATTGGTCGGGGTAGCAACGATGACGTCCACAGTCCTGACTACGTGAGACCTCACCTCTGCATCACCGTTGGGCAGGACAGCGCGGATGATCTTGCGCCAGCCTACGGCTTGGCAGGCATTGGTTTTGTTTCAGGCTTTCGCAGCTGCTGGCTGAGGGGTCAGGCTCAGAGGGGTGTCGCTCAGAACAGCAATGTAAGTGCAAAGGTGCTGTTGGCTGTTTGCCATGCCGGGCTTTGCTGGGACAGTTTATCCTTTGATGCTTCTGGGTCATGGAGGCAGCGGCAAAGGAGTCGGCAAAATCGCTCAGGACTCAGAATTTCTGTATCTTGAGCCTTTGGAAGATCAGGATTGCTGAGGCTCTTGGGAAGGGAATGCTAGCAAAGTTGGGTGTACACATTCTTGACAGAAGGCATGCGTGGGCTCTGATTTCGATATAGTTTACGGCTGAGTCTTTTACTAACCTTCCTAAGGCCTTTAGTAACCCATGTACGAGTTACGAACCCTTATAACTTATAACAACCCCGATCCTTACCCCACAAGTCTATAAATCCGAAGCCCTACGAGTCGATTTCAAACGGCGCCCACGTACAAAACTCAAGCACCTACGAGTATATGCATGCATATATTTTTGCTATTGCTATTATTCTAATTTTTTGTATGTCTATAAACCCGACCTGGTTCAGGAAGGTCCAAGAAGCGCACGCAATTTCCAGGAATTGCTGGTGGCGAAGCTGATGCCGCAGCTGGACCCATTTCAGTCAACTACCCTGGGGATCATAAACCTTCGGTGTTGACATTGCGGTTCTTATTCCTCTTACTTATGATAATGTTGATCACTATTGCGATGATGATGCTGAGGAGTAGTTGTAGTAGTAGTCGTCGTCGTAGTAGTAGTAGTAGTAGTCGTAGTAGTAGTATCGCTATTCTTATTGCTATGATTTCCCTGAAACTTTGAACTGGTAAGCTACCTGAATCTTAAACCCGAGTCTTAAGGCAGCTAAGCCGCGCTTGGCCCAGGTCGACCAATCCTTCCGATGGTGCTCAGGCGTTTGGGCTTTAAAAGTTGAGGTGAAACCCTAAACCCGCAGCCCTGAACCCTAAACCCTATAGGACCCTCAAGCCTAACACCAAAGTCTCAACCCTAAAACCCCAAACCCTAAACCCTAAAACCCTAAAACCGTAAGCCCCAGACTCTAAACCGCTTTGCGTTGCAAGACTCAGCAACCTAAAAGATGGCCCAAGAGGCAGGGCCCAAGAAGATTCTGACGCACTGCCGCAAGACCCTCCAGGGCCTTACCCGAAGGGTCCATGTACCCAAACAGCATATCATGTACTTTGGCCTTCAAGTATCTAAATAGGAACTACTTCAAGGCCAGAATATATGCTATTTGGGTACATGGACCCTTAGGGTTAGAGTCAAATGACCCCGAAGGTTACACCCTCATCTGAAGCCCAGGCGAAAGCTCCGGTAGCTCCTCCTGATCCCAACAGCCGGATCTTTCGATGCTGCCCGAACCCCGCAAGTCTATAGAATAATAGCCGTGTGTAGCTGTTGGGCCATTCTTCTGCCTGTTTAGGTACAGTCTAAGTCTAAGGACCCAAGGATACAAGCCGCTACTGTCTAGGGTGTCAGGTCTACTCGGACCCTTGTTGGGGAGTTTTGATAGAACCCAACACGTGGGTAGTTCTCAAATTAAAGTCCCTTTCATGAGGGTGCCCTACTATTTTGGGGACTTAAAAAGGGACAAGTCTTTGCTGTCAATCTTTGCCATGAACACAAGACACAAGATATTCTAAACCCTAAAGCACCCTAGGTCCTAAACCTCACTGAAAAACCAACACTCCCTGACTGTATCTCCAAACTAAACACAGCCCGAAATGCCAGGCATGACACCCCTCCTCGACCTTCAAATGCCCAATCCGCAAATTGCACCCAACTCTGCAGCTGGCGAAAACAATTTGTACACAGGTTAAGCAAATCTGAAGGTGAAGACCGCGCCACAATGCGGGACTAAGTGGGTAGGGACCGTAACTGTTTGCGGGAAGCAACCTCCCGAAAAGAGTTCTAAACCCAGGTCCCTAAACCAGACATCTAAGAACGGAAAAAACTTCCACCCGAAAACTCTAAGCCCTAAGCCGCAGAACCTGAAATCCTTAAGCCGTTGCAATCTCCGTCCTTCTCCTTGATGCCGCCAGAGGCATCGCCTCAAACTCAGGTCGTTCGACTTCGAGGCTCCGGGGCAGTTTAATTCAAGGAATGCTGCTTAAGCAGGGGCTTTTTGATTCATTACACAACAACAGGTCAAGGCCCCTATACAGTCCTATACTTAATTATCCACCCACCAGGAGCCAAGGGTAAGTCAGGGTAAGTATGTTTACCCCCAATTCGCGAAAACACGCCAATAGTGTGTGTGCAGCGCACGACCGGAGGCTGCCCAACCGCTGGAAGCCGCAAGGTATATGTTGACGAATGTTCGCGGGAAGCGGTGGCAATGGGGTCTTTGACAGCCAGTAACAAGTGTGAGCGGGGATCTCGCAAGCGGCAAGCCGGTTCAAGCCCACATCGCTCAAGGTGTCACAAGTCGGCCATACCGGGTTTACGGTCGTGGCCTTAGGCTCTGGGGTATTGTGTTACAGTTATTGTAAGGATTGGTCCAAGTGTTTTGGCGTCAAAGCCTGGGATCATAAGGAACCAACTACAGCCAGCACGACACGATGTACTCAAAACCCTGACATCCGAAATCCGCTGAGCCAAACTGGAAAGCAATACCCTGAAATCGATAAATCCCAAAAACCTGAAATGCGGAATCCGAAAACACGGCGCTAAACCCTGGGTACCCTGAGACCGACACCCCAAATCCAAAGCCTAAAAGAAACCCTATGCCCGAAATGTTGAGGCTCTGAGGCCATACGGTTCGATTCAAGGGCTTAGGCTCAACTGCGGCTTAGTTCGGGGTTTAGGGCTAGGGTTTGCGGCCCGGCAGCCTCGAACAACAACTACTTTGGATGAAGGGTTGGGTTCCGAGGGAGATAACTTCATCCCTGATGCACGCCCAAGCTTACGTGCAAGCAAGCGTCGCTTTGGCTGGCGCCCATGTACTTGGCATTTCTTCACGAGCATTTGCCTGTTCGAGTCAAGGCCGTTCTTCATGCCCTGAACTGACGCCTTTACCCGCAACCTCAAATTCTGAATCCCAAACCCAATACCAAAGCCTAAAACCTGAAGAAGCAAAGAAGCAACCCTAAAGAGCAAGAAACTGGAAAAGCGGTTGCCGCTTGTTTCCCTACTGTGTACCTCCAAGACATGACAATTGAGGTTCCAACTTTATGGCCGTTGCTGCAAACTCTCAGGCCTAGCACCCACACAGACTAAACATCTTCGAGCCTAAATTGCAAACTTGTTCCATTTGTCTGCGAAGTATGATGATCAAGTGCGGGACAGACGGGCTTAGGGCTTATCGGATCTTGGCTTTGGGGGGTTACGGTTGGGGGTTTTTGGGTATACGGTGGTCGGGTCTGGGGTTCAGGCCTTCATAGGGGCTTAGGGTTTGGGGCCTGATGCCAAAAGCAATGATTTAGCCTGACAGCTGGCTTTCTAAATCCTCGTCCCGTTTTTGGGCCGTCTCCCTTTCAACTCTTGATGAACCTTGGTGCAAAAACGAACCCCCCAACGTAATTTACCAATTATGCAGGGATGGGCTTCGTAGCCAATCGTTCAGCTGAATTTTCATGTCTCCTCGAGGAGCAGTGTGTCACAATGGTGACTGCACATAGTAAGGCCCCTTTCAACCTTGGGGGCTTTGTGCGAAATATTCGTAAATAAGGCCCTCTTGCATCTCAGACTTTGGCTCCACCAAGGAAATTGCAAATATCCCACTGGCCCACCCAGATTTGGTACCCAGAAAGACTATCAATTCAGGTGGCACCTCAACTGCTGCCACAGCTGGATCTCTGGGAACGACTCCCAGATCTGGCAATTCTCGCTTTTAGGGTTTAGAGCTGTTTGATATGTCACAGATATATGGTTTGTCCATCTGTGGGGAGCTGTCTAGGGAAACTGCGACTTCAGCAGTTTGGAGGGGGGGTCCCCTTTTCAGTCCCTGTAACCGGATAATCACGGCATGTAGTGGGGTTCCGCGGTGCAGCAGCTGTTGATCATATGGATTTTAGCGAATTATGTAGGTTTAATACTATACTGAAGCAGGGAACATACCCATCATCGGACACTAAACCCTAAAAAATCAAAGGTTACCAAGTTTAGGAAGTCTCCAGGCACGAAAACATGTGTGCACCATCAACGTTATCAATGGTTTAAAGAGGTCTGTTGTTCTCAAGGGTTTTATTTGCATATATCTACAAATGTTTACGGGTACGTGCATGTACTTGACTGCGTGTAGCCCAACAATATGTGCGTGTAGATAGCCAGAACAGCATGTATACATTGTGAACATTGCATGCATGCATGCACGCATACATACATACATACATGCATGCATACATACATACATACATACAGACAGACAGACAGACAGACATACATACATACATACAGACAACAAACAAATAACACATCTACATGCATAAATGTATGTATATATACACACATACATACATACATACATACATACATACATACATACATTTCATTCATTCATACATTCATTCATTCATTTCATTTCACTTCACTTGACTTCATTTCATTCATTCATTCATTCATTCATTCATTCATTCATTCAGACGCATACATACATACATACATACATACGTACGTACAGACATACATACATACGTACCAGGCACACCTAACACGGACACGCATAGCCAAGTCAATGAGACTTGGTAGCATGATGGCTTCGTGGAGGTCTGTGATGTGCACCACAACTACAGCAAGCCCCTGGAAAAGAGATACTTGAAGAAAGTCATCTCAAACGTGCGCTAACCCCCCTCCCGCCCTCAGAAAGAATCCTAAGTCGAAACGGCAAATGTCGACCCGTGATCAACTACCCCCTTCCGTTGTGAGAGCTACTTGTAACATGAATTACCATCCTGACAGTAGGACCCTCGAAGAAAGGGGGGTTGTAAATCAAGTCCCATGTCTTAAGTTCATGCGCAAGGAAGGCGATGTGGACCTGCTGTCGGATCATAACGCCATATCAAACTTGACCACGCCTTCAACACATGCCCAAAGCGTTCTAAACCTACAATCCTACCAAACACTTGGAACCTCTCTGAGAGCCCCTACACATGAATAACAATCAAGAACGAACTTTTCTGAGAGCCCCGATACATCAAGCAACCGAATCAGGACGAGTTACAAAGAACATGGCCCATACTCTAGATTCTATACTCTCTACTGAATACTCTTATTTTATTTTTTATACTGTATACTACATACTGCATTATTCTGTCCTATATACTACCTTTCATATTTTTCAGAGAGTGCCTTCCCCCAGGCTTGGCGCACACAACCACCGGTCTTCTCAGCCTCAAAGAGCCTCGCCGAAGCTTTTTTTTGCGGGACTTGCGGCTTTTGGGATGTAAGGCTTTGAGATTCGAGGGTCTAATTAGGGTTTGTTGTTTGGGGGTTTAGGGTTTAGAATTTTTCGGGCTTGGGGGCTTAGGGGCCACGGGTGTAGAGCTTTGGAGTTTAAGGGTGTAGGGTTTCGGGGACAGCATGAAGGCAACGACCAAAACCCTGATGCGTCAGCGCTATGAAACCTCGTCAATGACTCTGCTCGCTGAAAGTTTCGGCATCGGCGGTTTCAGTAAACCATAAACTTCATAAACCTTAAACCCCTAAACCCTAAACCCCTAAACCCTAAACCCCTTAGCCCTCAACCCCTAACATGCTTGCGTCTCCGAGCTCTTCTCTCAGCCGAGGCGCGCGCACCGGGCGAGGAGCACCAGGAACTGGGCCCGGTACCGCTTGGGCGCGCAGTCATAAGCGCTACCTTCGATACTCAGATGCCATACAAAGTAGCTGGGCAGTCTCGTGATTTGGGATCTGTCCGAACTCATTTATCGATCTTCGTCTGGAGCTACTTCTGTGCCTCTTCGCATGTCTCTCTCTCTTTCTCTCTCTCTGCTCTCTCTCTGCTCTCCTCTCTCTCTCTCTCTCTCTCTCTGCTCTCTCTCTCTCTCTCTCTCTCTCTCTGCATCTGTACATGTCTTTATATGCAGTAACAGAGCGGAGTCAACTCAAGGCCAACCGATATGAAACCATCGTGAGGACAGCAACTGCTAGTCTCTTGATCTGGGGGCTGTTGGCTTAGGCGGGTAGCTCTTTGTCCCGAGGCTTCGATTCATGTGAGGAGCTTTGGCGGGATTGATGATCCTTCTGTCTCTTCTGCAAACGGCAGATGTCAAGTACATGAGACTTCGGAAGAGCTCAACAAGATGTTCTTTAGAATGCCAACCCTCAAACCTGAACTCTAAGCCCTATAAGCCCGAATTAACTGAGCCGTGGGTTGAAGGACTGCTCAGAATCCGCCCTAACGGTTTAGGGTTTAGGTTTAGGGTTAGGGCTTCCACCTTAAGGTTTGAGATTCAAATTGCTCCAGAGGCCCTGTAGTACTTCCCAGTACAGTGACCGTGAGAAAGAGAGCACTGGTTGGATCTGTGGAATAACTCTCTGATTTTATTACCCACGCCCGATACGCACCAAACAATTCTGGAAACTGAACCCAACATCGCAAAATCAAGATCGAGAAACTCCCATATTCTTTGTGCCAACTCTGAGAAGCGATGTCGGAATCATACCCCGGGCACCGTAAACCCCAATTCGTCCGGGTTGCGTATGGACGGCTCGGCCAACATCTGCAGAAGGGGCGTAGGCCCAGGATTCAAGGCTTCAGGTTCACAGGGCTCCGATATCCACGTACCTGTAGAGTGTATACATATATATATACACACACACATAATGAAGGGGTACCTGTACCGTAAATTGAGGGCCGTTGTTGACACGCTAACGGTCAATGTTCTCGCTCAAGGGGCGTACAGGGCTTGCACGCTTTAGCACAAAGGGTCTTCGAAAGTTTGGGCTTCAATCCTAATCCGCCGAGGCCACATTCAGAGGTTGCCGGACGAAAGGTCAGGTATGCATAAAGGGCCAAGGGCAAGGACCTAGCGTAGGCTTCACTGCCCTGCTGGGGACAGGGAAGAGACTCTAATGACTGCGGTGAGGCAAAAGTACCGAGATCTGCTGAAGTCTCGTAGCATTGAAGGCCAGCCTCCCCCAAGACTCTTTAAACCCAGAACTGTCAACCCGAAGAGCCCCCATCTCGAAACCCTGCAATACAAATCTCAGATCTGTCACATCCGAAGATCCCGAACCCAAACCTCAAGGCCTTAACTCCAAGCACAATCTAACATCTAAAACCCTACAGCCCTAAACCCCAAAACCCTAAAAGGCACCTGAAGTAGGTCGGCACTGCTGCTGAGCCAGGCCTTGAGGAGGCTTGAAGGGGGCTCCGGACTTGGAGGATTGCGGGCCTAAGGGCTAAGGCTATACCTAGATCTAGACTTTTTAGGGCTGGTCCTTATGATGATTTCCTTATATAAGTCCATGACAAGGTAGGCTCTTCAGGGTCTACCGTAAGGCCCAGGGGACTCCAGGGCTTCTGGCCCCCCAGCCCTATGCCAAGGCGAACACTCCCCCCAGCTTCTCATGATCCCTAAAGAGGCTGCCCGGACCCCAAGAGTATGAAAGGTGAAGCCAAAGTTCGCGCTGGGCTTATGGGAGTAGCATGTCCGGGAAGGTGCTGCCAACAACAAATCGAAGCCTGTCACGAGGCTTAGAGTTTAGAGTTTGTGAGCTTACGGCTTATGCTCCAACACTGTGGCGTTAATTATTCGAAGAAAGAGTGCTACTAATGACACAGGCCCCTTGACTAATCTGAAACTACTGTCTTAGGGCATCGGGCTGACATTTACGACGACTTCCTGGTTTGTACACACATGCATCTAAACGAAAAAGGCAGACAAACCAATAAGATTACAAAGACCGCAAACATGTTACAAGCTTCCGTTGGATTTCGGGCTGACGATGGCTGATGACTTCTGAGTTTCAGAAGGAGCGTCTAAATTCGACAGCTTGCGAAGCTCCGACGCCCTGGGAGGCTCCCACAGCTTCCTTTCAGGGGTTTGCAAGCGGTACGAACCCCTGGTTGCATCTCGTTTGCATGTATAAAGATATCCATATGATCTGTATGTTTGTGCATAGCAGAATTCTTGGAATTAGAGTTTCTGGGTCACGGTTGCTGTCTGCACCTCGATGTTTCGAGGCCTATGGCCCCGAGTTCGGGCTACAGTACAAGGGTGCCAAAACCCAAAGTCTACAAAACCAAAGCACGGGAAACCAAACAATGCAGTCTCGGTTCCCCATCTAATGGGTTGCCCGACTACAGTTACATAAGGACACTACTAACTATATAGTAACATTGGGAGAGGAACCCGAACAAAGGTACTGTCCTGCTCTACCAGGGCAAGATCAATGGAAGCCCTCATAGTGCATCAGCTAGAAGATCCCTAATCCCTGAACCATAAACCACTGTAGAAGCCCGTCAGAAAGCCCTTAAAAACAAATCCACTAAAGCCCGCAAAAAGAAAGGGAGCCTCGACAAAGGGCTCGGCCCCTGCAGATGGCAGCGCCCATCCGCCGCCCTCGCCCAGCCCTAAGCCATGGTACTTCATTTGAACAGGGTGTGGGTTAAACTGCAAGTAGAGATTCAGGCTTAGAGCTTTCAGTACTCCGATCATTTCATCGTCAAGCTGTTCAGCTTCGGGTGTGCCTTGGTTCTGGTTCCATATGATTTCGGAGACTTTTCAAAGTGGTTTCATCGAAATCCCGAGACTAAAACACCCTGCGTCACAAAACACTGGCCGTGCACATCAGGCACACCAGACAGGCCCTGATTGCACACCGCGGCACTGAGGGACGCCTGTGCTTGCTGCCGCGCTGCTGCAGGTACGACCCCTGCCACTGGAATTGAGGGTCCAGGATGCCGGCTTCAGAATCCAAGGCCGAGGTAAAGGGCTTCGAACAAGCTTAGGGTGTAGGGTGGTGTGGGCAGGAGGCAAGTAACTATCTAGCCGTCTGGCGTGCGTATAACAACTCTATCTATCCTTCTGAAACTATCCTGTAACATTGAGCATGCCAAGGGGTTTGACTGAAATGGAAGCTGCACTTCACTACAGCAGACTTGAACTGTACCCTACGTACCGGTGACCTGGATTTCTAAACCATACAATGGAAATGCTACTGAAACCCTGATCCCTGGTGTAGCAGTGTAACACATGACAACAAACCCGAGCGCACTGCGTGTCTATCAAGTCAAGGTCGCCGTCCGACCCACATTGCCCCAATAGCGTCTCAGCGTACCTTCCGTGCTGAGCGCCAGCACGGATGCCACCAAGCGAGTGGCCTCCCAGGCCGACAGAACAGAGTCATAACTTTCGAAAAATTGGCGATGCATCCTGTGCTTTGTTTGCGTAGGCCGCTAAATTAGCTGTACCAGTATGGAGTTCTGTGGACTCTGACTCGTGTGACTCGTGTGTCCATGGATGCTTCGATTGGCGATTCGACCAGTTGCTGTGTTCTTGTTAGGAACCCATCTTAAACTACATACCCTAGCAGGCAAAGAGGTGAAAAGGAACAATTTCATGTCGCAGATAGCATGCAGGATCCTCTCTAAGTCCACACAGAGCATCGGCTTCGTCCTGACTCCCAAGCAAAACCTGTAGCACAGACCAACAGCCTCAACATGAAATGCCTTTCGCCCTTCTTGCAATTGCAGCCCTGAGCCCGGCACCATAAATAACCGCGGAGGGTTACACAAGATGGAGTTTGACAGAATGTCGGCGGAAACTGAAAGCATCATTCTACCACTAGTTCGCCGGGGCCTCAACCAAAGCGGTCGCACGTTCCCGCAAGGATTCCTTGTTTCCCCACCTCTGAATACCCAGCCCACTTAGCAGGGCCACTTGACTCTCCGGTGCCACTCCCCCCCCAAACCCG
>CAJNJA010018353.1:0-14613 GCA_905231915.1 Symbiodinium necroappetens | reverse complement strand
CATTCGCGAAGCTGATGCCAAAGCCTGGGAATTCTGGGCTTCGTCTTGTACTTCGCGTCTAGAGCATGATGCACGGAATGTGCGTGCCACCTTTCGCATGGGATTATTGCTCAGAGCCTCAGCATGAAAACAAACGTTGACATGAAAAAACATTCTGAGGCAACTGCGCTCCTTCACTCAAGACCCCACCTGTGTGACCTACCCGTTGCTTTCCGAAACAATGCACAAGCTTCAAGTACAGCTGGGCCAAGGCGAAGTCTTTCGAAGTTTAGGACCGGAGTTTCGAGAAAACTCCAGGCAGTGTAGCCTCTGCAAAGAGCGCCGCCTGCGGGCGGCGCATTTCCTCGTCGCCTTTCACGCCGCTTTGAGCTGTCCCGCAGAGATCCATGCACTCTCTCTGTACTAGTGTATAGTAGCTGTAGTGTCCAAGTCTACACCATGCTAATAACTGTAAATACATGTTTAGCTGTTCCGTCTAGTCGGCCTGATGCATTCTGTTGAAGATATGAAGTCAGGATTCAGGCCTATGGAGTCGGGGGGGGACCCTCTCTGCCCAAACACCTGTGCCCTAAGAACCTATCGTCCCCACTTCCCGACCACCGAACCCTCAGTTCCAAGGCTCCCATAAAGGTGTCAAGCTCTACAGCCGCTACTCTGCAGCTGACAAACTTTTGCTTCACGACCACACCGCCGAACGCTAAAACGAAACTACGCTCCACCCCGACACCCATCTCCAACTCCATCCCAACATTGAAAGAATCCAGAGAGTCATCAATTGCGCGGCCCGCCGGCCTAAACTGGTACCACCCGGGTTAGCTCGCACTGCAGAAGAATGACCAACAAAAACACGTGACCCAACATAAGCCATAAGTGGCGAAGCATGTACTACAAGCAAAAGAGGACCACGAACTATAAGCCCGAAACCCCAAACCTCAAACTGTGACTAGTGACTACATAATTGCTCTGATTCAAAATCTAGGAAGACGAAGGCGGCACCCACGGAGGCAAAGCGGAAGGGCGCCGCCAGGCGCCGGATGAGGGCGCGGGCGTCCTCCAGGCCTCGTTGCAGTTCGTGGGGATCACAAAGTGAAGGGAGTTGCTTGAAAAAGCCTACCATTGTAAACCGTAAGCCCGAAACCCCACAGGACATTTGTTTTTGTCTTGAACTTGTTAAAGGTCATCATGTTCTGACAGGCTGATGTTCTTTTCGGGTGTAGAACAGTGTCGAGGGTTCAGGGTGCCGAGGGCTTATAGCGCCGGGCCTAAAGCTACCGGTGCTTTCGAGCTTAGGCTTTGAGGGCTTCCGGGTCGCGGATTCAAGTTCAAGGATGTGTCGGACTTCACTGTTGTGCGGATTGAAGTTCGAGGCCTGCTTGACTTTGAAGTGGGTGGGTTGCTTGAGAGTAAAGGGCTTATGGGGAGTAGAATTGAAGGCGTCGCGGTTCAGGGGGTAGAGTGAAAGGTTGAGAGATGCGGTTTTTGGTGGTCGTTGAAGGTCAAAGGTTGGCATCGCTTAGGGGTTGAGAGGATTTAGGGGCAGAGTTCAAGCCAACATGCGGAAACTGGGGCTTGAACAAGAGCAGAAGGTCTTCATGAGGGCAAGCAAACCTGTACACCTCAGGTCCTTTAGCCCTGCTATAAAAAATGGATGAGCATAGGGGGAATGTCAAACCCCTACATGCTGAAACTCTACTCATGAGCTGGCACGATGCTGTGCTTGGGAGCACATGTGCCATGAAATCCGAAGCCGAGTTGCTTAAGGCATGAGGCTTAAGGTCTCGAGGCCCCTCCCTGTGTCTTCGCGTTCAGGGTAATAGTGGAACCATCAGGGATCACGATCCCTAAGAACCCAAGGCTCGCAAGTGTAGCACTGATCTTTTGCCGTTATTTCACGACTTTGAACCTGAAGCCGGTCATGGACAGACCTTCCGGGGAATATTCATTCTGAGACTGCTTCAAGCAGTGGCAACAACGATACAGCCTGCACTCCCTACTCAGACAACCCGATCAGCAACACCGTGCACAACCTTGCAACAGACCCGACGCAGCACAAGCCCTAGTACCCCAAAACGCAAGAAGCCCCGTTGAAGAAGCATCAACCTATTCAACACCCTTCACGACAGAAACCCTTGCAGAACCCATGGCAGCAGTCACATGTACACTCTCAGCAAGTTAGAATTTGTCTAGACCCTTATGCTTTGGCCCCCGAGGCACCCCACTGAACCCCAAAAAAGGAATGGAGACCCCAAAAGGCAGAGCCGAGGCCGGCTCTTATTTTTAGCTCCTCCTGCGCCTCTTTGAGCCGCTTGAAGGCATCACCTGCTCTTACAGCTTAGGATGCGTGTAACGTAGGGGCCTTAATCGTTAGAATAGGGTTTTGGGGGTAGTTATACTATAATTATAGCAAGGAACCCCCAAATGTTATATGTCATTTTGTAAAGCCCCTATACTCGGGTTTAGGGTTATTACATGTTATAAATTCAAAACACGGATGACTACTATCGTTGACCGAACACTATACACACATGCAGGAACCGGCGCTCGGCATATGTGGTCTTTCTTTCTACTGGCCCCAGAAGGCAAGCAATGAATAGTGGTTCAAAACCCTCCTCAAAAAAGGCACAGAATGCCCCCTCTCCCAAAAACAAGAACAACAGCACACATTCCAAGAGTTTAAAAAGTGCTGAATCCTAGGGCGGTAGTGAGTTTTAAAGTATGGCGTCACGGAATCATTTGCTGCGACGACAACCGCAACGACTGTGTGTCGGATCCTGATCTTATGACCCCAGATACCCAGCCTGCATCTGCGTTGTCTGGATTCTTGTCGGGGTGAAGCGCACGCGACAGCTGCCCTCCGCAAAATCACACGCCGTGGTCCGTACAGCAAGATCGGCAGCTTCTTAGGTGCTTAGTTGCCTCATGTTGCCTTAAAATGCTCCGTTTCAGCATCTGCACATCATCGTCAGCCCTGCGAAGGGAAGGTCTCTATAATAGAGTTCCCTTCAAGGGTACTATGGGTTCGATAATCAAATCCCCTTTCAAGGGATGCGAGGTCATCGGCCAAGGGGCGAAAAGCATATGCCACGTCAGCATCGCCATATCCACCGAGATGGCTACCTGTGGGCTCCGCTCACTCAAAGGCTGACTCAAAGGAGTCCATACAGGGCGGTGTAGGGTTTAGGGTTTAAGTGTGATGGGGCTTATAATACACGGTTTAGGGTTTAAGGGTCGAGGGTTTAGGGCCCCTGCCCTGTCTAGCCCAATGTTGTGGGTGCTACAGTTTTCCATCAGCTGTGTGGAGAGGCAGGCTGGCGTATGGTCGGCCTTTCGCGATCGATTGCGAGGGGGTTTAAGCGCCGCCCACCCACAGTGCTACGCCTGAGTTAGGGTTTAGGGTTTAAAGGTTTTGGATTCAGGGTTTAGGGTTTAGGAATCATCTTGTTCTCATGGATTGGAGTTTCAGGTTGACGGCTAGCTTCTGTTCCGCTCAGCATGGTAAGGACTTTTCTGTCGTTGCCCAGCCCTCCGAGTGCTCAGAGACAATCCTTCTCCCGAACCCTGCTGTCACTTCCGTGCTTGGCCTCGCAAATCACACAAAGCTGATGCGGCTTCTGTCTAAAACTGGCCCTTATCCCCAACCTTCCCGACCCCGACCGACCCAACCTGAGACGCCTCTCTGCTTCTACAGCCAGGTATGTCTAGAATGGTGGATCCGTCAACTTCTCCGAAGCCCTTGGATCCGTAGTCAGCCGTGCTGAGAAACCCACAGCTTCTGCAATAGCCCTACATAAAATCAAACGCAGAAGCTCGATATGAACGCAAAGTTGAAATCCGGCCCCCACACCTCAAAGCAAGGGTTCATGTTGCAAGAGAGTGTGGTACTCTTCTGCACCCCTGAACCCTTAACCTGCTAAACTCCCTAAACCCTAAACTCCCTAAACTTCCCGAGGCCCTAGACTCCCGACTCCCTAAACTCCCAACTCCTACACCGTAAACCCTAAACTCCCTAAACCCCACACGCTAAACCCTCGAAGCCCTATACACCACAAACTCCCCAAACCCTACACCCTAAACTCCATAACACCAAGTGGCCACCCAGCCGGAGCACAGCCCCGGCGCGGAGGCTTCGGCCGTCACGGGGGCAGATCCTGTCGGAGAAAGTCGGCGTTTTGGGCCCTTTTAATGTAGGGGCCTGGGCCTCCTTTATTGTATATACTTCTACAATGAGGAACCCCAAGGATTACGTAATGTTGGTATTGATTTAGGCTTCTATAATATCATCTTTCGGGACTAGGGCTTAAGGTTTGGGAATGGTTTTTGTTTGGGCCTTTGTGCGGTTTAGGGTTTTGATTTTCGGGCTTAGGAATTGGATTCTTTGAGCCTTTGATGCGGTTTCTTGAACAGACTTGCGCAAGCATTTTCTAGAAGGATCCTAGCTTTCTGGTGTTTGGTCAGGGATCTATGAGGATCCTTCTACGCTTTCCGCGAGGTTTCGTTTTTAGCGTGCAGTGGAAGTCAGGATTCGGCGGCTTTCTGTGTGGTTTGATTCGGCTTCAAGGCTAGAATCCAACCCGGATTCGGGATTGGGGTGTTTGGTAATGTAAATGCTGAGGGTCCGTGGATTCACAGATTCTGTTTGTTGGGCTGGGAAAATGTTTCGCGGTGGCAAACCTGTCGGATTGAATCGAAGATGCTTCAAGCTCTGTCCACGGAACGCACGGGTCAGTTGTCTCAAAATGTTCCCTACACCGCAAAACCACGCAAAACCAGAAACTCTACAAGACTGACTATGACTAAACAACGGCTCGGATCTTAATTTGAAGCCTGCATGGATCCTTAAAAACAATGAAAATTTCATAGGTACCGATTGGGTTCCATCGGTGATCAGGTATTGTGTTGATAAGTTGATAAGGGTATTTCTGCGGCATCAGTGTTAGTGTTGTAGCTTCGATGAACGCGCAATACGAAGGTGTGATTCCTTCGTACCCAGATGCTTCTGTCGACTCGGTTGTGATCATTATATGGAAGACTCACTACTACCCATTACTATTGCAAATACTATGACTATGGTTGCTATTATTGTCTTATTGTTTGAGTCTTCTTCAGATGATGGTTGTGATGATGATGATGATGATGAAGATGAAGAAGATGATGATGTTGATAGTAAGTGCTTCTTATGTGCAAGATATGACTATACAGTCTTACGTTCATAAAGTGCCAGTGTCGCGACTGGATCTCTTGAGCATCCCAAGACGCAAACCCCAGTGTGCACGTCTGAACCCTCACCAGGACAATCCTCGAAACCCAAGGCGCCGGAACTGAACCCACAACCCCCAGCCCCAAATCCCATGATCGCTTGGCCTTGGCTAATTCGTAGCTCCCCCAATGTCCAAAGAAACAAGTCCCAAAATCGCGACCCGCTCAAACCCCAAAACCCCAGACTTGGCCCAAATCTGTGCAGATCCTCAAACCCACAAGCCAACACCGGAATGTCTCAGTAATCGATCCCTGAGGGGCGAAGTGCCGCAGCAGCAGTACCGAAAGGCCTTCAGCATTGTATCGATAACCATTCACAGTCTGGTATTTCGGGCCTTAAAACCCTACGTGTTGGAAAACCCAAAATCCCGGTTCGAACGGTCCTGGCGATCTCTTCCGCGGGGTTGCCAACCTGCTTCAAAGCTTTGGGGATTTCCAATGTAGGGGTTCGGGGTCTTTCGTGCTTGGGGCGCGGTGACGGGAAGGGGGGGTCAGGGTTCTAGGTGTTTGCCATGCAGAAAGTAGGGTTGCAGTGTAAGGTTGCCGGGTACTTCGGCTTAAAATTGTTCAGACATGAGCACTTCACAAGATCGTGAACGGTGTTGGGGTGTACCCGTATACCCAAAGAAGCACCGTGGGAATCCAGATTTTTTTGTGAAACAAAAAACTCGGTAGCGGTCCTGGATTCTGCTCAAAATAAGACTTGGGCTTTGGGGGATTATAGTATAAGAAGGAAACTTTCGGGGACGCGATTATTTTCTTCATTCTGAAGCCTCAATTTCTGCTTACACAACCCATGGAAGGAACCCTGGACGCCTGAAAATGCCTTAACTTCTAAAACTATATACGAAACCTAAATCCCTAAACACCAATCTCATCCGAGGGCTCTTCATTGGTCCGTTCATTGCTTTTGAACGGATCACTTTGAGTTAGATTCTGGGACTGGTTTGGAAACGTGACCTGGCCCGTTGCAAGGTGTAAGCCTTAAAATTGTGAAGCGTTGGTATATAGAACGTGCCCGGGCATCTCAAGAGCAGGGTGCGGCTACGGTGATTGACTTTGCTCGTCTAATTGACCAACAGCCGTCTCCAGCAATCCGAAAACCTGAAACCGACGATTGGGACAAGATACTCGCCCAAAAAAGATTGACGTCTGCGGGGTCTAGAGTTTTGGGGCTTTGGTAAAGTTCGGTTTTGGAAGGTGATCGATCTTCGGAATCCACGGTTGCGCAAGGACAAGCAAAGTAGCCAAGCAAGCAAGCTCCTGCATCCGCTTCAAACTTTGGCATCAAAACACAAATCGCAGCTTCACAAACTAGCAGTTACTAGTAGTAGTAGTAGTAGTAGTAGTCTTCTGCAACCGTAACATTGCTGATGTTGCTCGAGCATTATCAACGCACAGACATGTCCTAGCGCATCCGCGCCGGTCCCTTGAAAGCGCGGTGTTGCAGGACTTGTTGTGAACCAGCACGGCTCCTAATAGCTTGCACCTCCCACCCGCACCACCCGGGGTCCATCCGATGAAACACTACAACCTGACTTGGAGGATGGGGTGTTCGCAACGAACGAAGTGGGTGTATATGCTTAACCGCATTTTGGAGCTTTTTCTGCACCCGACACATTGCCGCAACACCTAGGTCTTGCTTTCGACTGTTGTGGCCTTTTGGTCGATCTTTATTGTCAACTCTCCAAAATCTGCCCGGGACCCTCCAAGTTTTGCCATCGACCATCCTAGAGCCTCCTCTTCTTAGGTGTTGGGGCACTAGGCTCCAAGAGCTTACAGTCCCAGGCTTCGGGCTTGAAGTATTTCGAGTCAAAGTGCAGGGTTATGGTAACCGGCGCTTTTGCAGCAGACGGCCGTTCGGGTGTAGGCTTACCGGGCTGGGTTCAAGGTAAAGGGTTTAGAGGTGTTTAGGGGTTCAGGGGTTAGGACTTAGTTGTTAAGGGTAGAGGTGTTTTGGGGTTTAGGGTTTAGGATGTAGGGGTAAGGGGTAGAGAGGTTAAGGGGTGTAGGGTGTAGGATCGAGGGCTCAGGATTGAGGGCATAAGAGTCTAAGACTGCCTGTCAAGAATGGGTGAGTCGTGCAGGGGCTCTGCTTTCAGGGGTACCCATAAGGGATCCGTTGAGTTAAGGGTCTCTTGAAGGGCGCTATACGAGCTTATTATGTTATATGAACTATGATGATGTTAGGTGTACTGTAAACTCCTCCGCCAAACAACCGCCTTCAAGACCCGTGGCAGAAGAGCACCAACGCTTTAATTTACCGTTGTCACTCCTGGTCAAAAACGCCACTAACACCTACATGAAGATTATGTAGGCAGGTTCTAGGTTCTAGATTCTTTATTACATTATAGTTACTTAGGACCGGTTGGGCTATCCTTACGCTTCGACACCTTCCGCCTGCAACTCGTTGCCCTAGGATCCCGAAAGCCTAATGTCCCTGACCTAATCCTCGAAACACGCAATGCCCCTGAGCTCGACATGCCACAGGTCCCTGAGGCCTGTAGCAACCCGAATCACGCGACCCTAAACCCTGAAACCGTCAACTGTCAAAAAAAACCGTACTCTATTGAGATGCAGAGGAGATCGGTTTGAGGCCCCTGCGAGGATCTTGAACTCTGCGTGTGCCACCTGTAGAAGAAAAGGGTACTTTAGGGTCTGAGAAAGATTCTGTAGACTGCAGGTTGGGGGTTAAGGGCGTGCGGACGCAGAGCCTAAACATGCCCTTTCAACTCTCATCTAAGACCCGAACCCTGCATGCCGAAACCACAGCAAGCGTGTGTCTCAACCAGGTGCCCACTCTGGGAGCCCAGATAATCGGAACTGGGCTTTGATATAGGGATTATGATGCAATGGTATTTCTAGGTCGCAGCCTTCTATCATTCACCCTGAAAGCCCCAAACAAAGCCAGACTACTTTGTGGCAGCCTGACTGAGTGTTGAAGCCTAACATGAGGTAAGGGTGACTAGTGCAGCGATTCTCCTGCTTTGCTTTAGGGGCATCAGGCTAAAACCCTAGAACATCCTCAGGAAACACTGGACACTAATGTTGAATCTGTCAGCATTCGCAGTTTGGCAGTGGCATGGCTTCTGGGCTTCTCCTCTACAATATAATATAATAGAACATAATATAATATAACATAATATAATATATGGGGACTTCAGCTGGGCTCTCTGGAGGTGCCGGCGCGGGAGCCGGAGGCCTCGCGGTCGCTGAACTCGCAGGCGGGCTCCCCTCCGTGAGGGCCTGGAACGCTGCAGCCGTGAAGAAGGGCTTAGGGTTTTAGGGGTTTAGGGTTTTAGGGTTTAGGGAAGTTGTTTTGCATTTATCTCAGCAGGCTCCGTGAAGTGCTTCGTTTTGAAACTCAGGGCTCAAGAAGACTGAACCAGATTGCAGTCGCTTCATTTCTTTGTCGTGTCGTGTCTGGCGATGCTCGGCACATGAAGGAAGAGCTGGTCTCCGAAGTGGGCACGATGCGCGCGCTCCCCAAAAGTCCAGGTCAAGGCTGTTTAGGACAGCGAGGAAGCTCCCTTAGACTTCCATTTGTGCCGATGCTGCAGGTGCAAGGGTTATTCTTGTCAACGGAACACCCTGGATAGATCATCAATAGCGGTTGTCGTTTCATGCAGCTTCCCCCACCCATCGAAGCTTTGTCATGGGCAATGCCAGCAGAACTTCTGAGACCCTGGCTATCATGCTACAATGCAGTAGGACAGTTCATGGCATCATCCTAAACCCTAAACCCTAAACCCTAAACCCCTAAACCGTAAACCCTATACCCTAAACCCCTAAACCCTAAAACCTTAAGATTGCAGTAGCTGGCTGCCGAGGTGCCGAGACGGCAGCAGATCTGACGCCATCGCTGGAGGCCATGCAGGCCAGTCGTCTTCGTTTCAGGAAGTGCTTGCAGTGCTTGGATGGGTCTTGGGGTTCGGCCTTAGGTGCAGTTGTTACAAGGCTTGCGACTTGGACCCTGTTACTTGCAGCTCGATCTTAAAAGATTGCATCCTGAGGTGTTAGAGGTCTCGTTCTAGTTGCCGGTCACGCACCTGAAAGCAGGTGCGACTTTTGGAGCAACTTGAGCAGAAGGCCAGGTTCCTCAAGCCGAGGATGTGGGAGGATTCATGTCGAGTAGAAGAGCTTGTGGATTCCTGCCACAGCTGCAGCTCTTGGCTTTGGGCTTCGTGGTGTCGCGTCTGACCTTGGCGCGCAGAACGCCTCAGCGGTCGGCTGATCAGGTGGAGCGCTGGGGCGAGCGCTTGGAAGCACGAATGCCGCACCCTTGGCAATAAGAGCCAGCGCGCGGAAGCTGAGAGCATCCAAGCAGGGATCCGTGCTAGCACGTGATGCCGATTTCTTCCAGGTAGCTTTTAAATACAGCCAGCTTCGTTTTCAGCGACTGTAACCTGGTAAGGCTGGAAGTTCTGAACACCAAAGTTGAGGAAGTGGCAGCAAGTGGCACGGATGCACAGAGCAAGGGGCAGCTATTCTAGCACAGGGAAAGGTGGCCGGCCCGACTGCATTGAACTTCGACGGCAAGCCGGGCTGCCTCTTGAGGCCTCCGCACCGCCATGAGAGCCGAGCAGGCACCCGTTGCATTGCACCAGTGCTGGGAGTGCCGTGCAGCCAGCTTGCTCAAGGACCCAAACACGGGCAAAAAGCCTGCCACCCAGGCCGGGATGATGCGACAGCAGTTTTTGGGTTTAGGGTTCAACTCCCTCGCTGCAGGCAGGCGCCAAGCCGGAGCATACACCGAAGAAGTCCCTCCGTGAGAAGGCCGCAAGCCCGGGGGCAACCTCGCTTCGGCTCTGAATCTGATGCGAAGCCACGACCATAAGTCGTTCCTTCCTCTGCCGTCGAGTGCCGTGCCTCCAAACGCTGCCTCTCGTTCGGGTATCATCTTGCACGCCAACATCAGCCATCCTTCGTGTTTCCCCTTGAACAGTTCGGCCTCGCGGACCCCAAGTACGACGAGAAGATCGAACTCCTGAAACGAGAAGACGGTGCAGAAGCCAAGTACGCGAAAGCGCTGGAGATCTCCGGAGGAGAAGAAAAGCTGCGAAGCTTTCAGGACCTGAGTGCCTTGGCTCTAGTGAGATGCATGCTCCGATAATCTGCAAAGCCTTTATGAATGTCCAAGTCTTACGTCCCCCTCCTGTCAGGTAACGAGCTGCAGAGGAAGCATGGCCTCCACGAGGAGCAGAAAGGCATCATTGAAACCGGCGAGCGCGCCGCACGTAGCGTCAAGGCCACGGCGGGCTGGTGGGACTGCATCGTGGCTCGTGATGACAAGCTAAATTGCCTTGTCGGGACATGCGCCAGGTGAATTTCCAGCCCTTCTTTCCCACTCTGGATGAGCTCTTTGAGTTTGCGCACAAGCACAAACATCATTTCTTCGACCTTGTGGATAGGGTCGCGACAGCCACTCATGGTACCTGTGCAAGGCCTGAGCTGAAAGGCAAAGAACGCTGCTCGATTGCGAGAGTGGTGTTCTCGCCGGTTTCCCGCTCATCCGAATTTCTCGAGTCCTAGATTTCAAAGACGTCTGCAAGAAGTTGAGGCTGCGAGTCAAAGGCAAAGTTTAAGTACATGGATGCCGCCGGCAACATCGAATGGCGCTGCTGGCTTGTTCTGAGAGCATGGCCAGACGCTTGCCGTTCGCCGTTCTCTTCATGTCTTCTAGGACTGACGGCGAACCAGGCTTCTCATTCTTATTGCTCTTTCTCTTTTGAGCACGGCCGGGCTTTCGATCTTGCAGGCTGAGCTGGATGGAAATCTCAGAGTGAAGATGGGGATCCCGAGAGAGCAGCCACACTTAGAGGGGCCAAGTCGCTGCCGGCATATATACCTTGGTTTGAAGGGCAACGAAATCACGCAAGTGTGGCGTCTCCAGGGCATGCAAGGTTTGTCTCCTGCACTGTCGCGGTGTTTGAAGCTAGTCTTGTTTGACATCACCCAATTATCTGAAAGCCAGTTCTGGTGTCCAAAGGTACGCTGCAGAAAACTGAGGGCAGGAGAACCGGCCTTCAAAGCAGGATAGTTGGTGTTGAGAACGTAGCTTGATGGTATCCCGCGGCGGCGCAGGGCTTTGTGAGTGCAGTGCATCGTATACAATTTTGCAGGGTGAATGTGCCCGGGAGATTTGCAAAGCACCCCCAGAAACCCGGTGCTGAGTTCTTTGCGATTGGTAAGTGCCGGTTAGTCAAGTCCGGTGGAGTAGAGTCTTCGAAGAAGAGGAGGACCGCGACCATACTTACAAGTTGATGGATTTAGGTTGTTTTTGATCGAAGCCAGGCACAGACTTACTGACATCGTTCGAGACACGCTCAGCTACGAGAACTTGGAAGATATGTACCATGGACTGAAGCTGATCGATGAGGACGCACTGCTGCAGCGTGGTCGAGAGACTGCGCAGTGGCAGGACAAGGCATGTAAGGCACATTTTGCGGCTGGCGAGGACAAAAACGTTGAAATCGTGGAGTTTAACGACCGGCCACGAGCCCAGTAGCTCCACAGACGTGTTTATCAGCCCCTGTCTCTAAAGGGCTGTGGGGAAGGTATCAGACTCCATTGGATGGCGGATACCGCGACCTCCAGCTTACGCTTCGAGTGCAAGGCATCCTTCCCGCCTTCCGCAATCGTTCTTAATCCTAAGCTTTGGTGTGTTAACTTCGGCAGCAGAGGATGGGATTTCGCCCCAGGTGAGTTGGTCTGTGAGCTGCAGCTTACAACAAAGTACATGCTCTTCATCAAGGCCAATGCACCCAGACTGTTGTTGCCAAGCTAGTGGTGACATTGCGTGGTTCTTTCTGTGCCAGGAGTCGAGTGGACACAGGGTGTTCGAGATCAAGCGACAGCTCATCGCCGATGTAGCGGCCAACAGCGAGCTGGCATGTCAGAAAACACTCCTCTGGGCTGGAAAGGACGCAAAGGCAATTCTGTTTGTCACTGTGCAACAAGTATTGCTGTTTTTGCGACCATTAAGTGAGCAAGCGCTGTAATCCTGGCCTTTTCGTTGCTGTTGATATCCCTGACTACCAGCACCACTGTTGCCATTGCGAAGACTCCTATTTCATTCTCATGACGAAGGCAGAGTGATCCCAACCAAGAACTCTCTCCAAGCCTTTAGGAGATGTAGTTCGATGGTTCGATGACGAAGACGAGCCTGCTGAATTGTGGCGTGGAGTCGTCTAGACTGGACTGCATCCCGGACAGGCTGTGCTGCGGGAGAAGAAGAAGCCCATGCTCCACATAGCAGCTTCGCAGGGCAACTCCCGCATGGTGCATCCCGGCTTGTTGGAGATGTCACTAGGTGTGGTCTGCTACCAGGGGGGTCCTTGCCAAGTGATCAAATTGCACAAAGTTTTTTCAAACAAGTGGTTACGTCAGGATACATGCAGGTCTGTGTGTCTCGATACCAATAACATTGACATGACAAGCAACAGCGCGGTTCATTGTGCTCTCTTAGTCGTGCCTGAATCCTTTTTGCAGCTCCACACCTCTTGCTGAGGCAGCTCTTCCTTCAGCACGGGGCGGATGTAGACCTTGAGGAAGAGACTACTCAGCGCACGGCCCTGCACGAGGCCCTGTCTTTGACAAAACAGCGGCACAGGACTTTTGTCCTGCTCTTTGCAGGCGATGGCCAAGGGGCACGCTTGCGCAGCATGGGCCCTGATCTCGGCGGCTGCGAAGCAAGACGTCGAGGATGCAGACGGGCAGACGCCCCTCTTGCTCGGAGACTTCTCTGCAATGATTCTTCAGGGTCTAATGAAGAAATCGTAAACGCACTGACGACGAAGCCTGAGCTTCTCTTGAGAGATTCAGGGGCGGTTAGGCTCCAGAAGGTATTCAGGCATGCCGTTGCGGTAAGTTATCATTCCGTTGTCGCGGAGACGTCTCTTCGTCTTTACGTCCAGGAATGCCACGGTGTGTGGGTGCGTTGGGTGTTCCTACAAAGAGATTGTGGAGACATTGACATAAGCCCTCGCGCAACGACGCAGGAGCCATCATGAGCCCAAATCTAGACCGCCCCACTCCATGCACCTCTCGAGGACTCTTGCGCCAGCGCGTGGACCCCGAGAGCGAGGCCGTGGCGAGGCTGGCCTCGAAGCGTTCAACTCGATCCCCCAACAGGACACAGACCCTCAAAAGCCAGAGCGAGGAATAATCTGTTCTGCTGCAGTCCAAGACGCAGCCCGCTGCGCGCTCTATTTCCCCAAGACCAGCTGCAACACTTCGTGCAGGTGCGTCTCGATGTTGTCTCAGAGGTTGGGCCTGGAGGACAGACATCGTCCAACATCTCCTGATCGGCTCATTTAAAGAGCAGAGCTGAAAGCCAGAGCGGTGGAGTCTTCTTCCATAGTTTCAGGGCTGGAGCCGTGGCCACAGGAGTTGCGGCGAGCCAAGCAGAAGTTCAGCGAGGTGGTGCAACAACGGCTCAAGAACAGCTCGGAGCTCGTCAGTGCGTCTACAACTCAGTTGCTCTGTAGTTGCTCCGCTTTGCCTCAAACAGGGACTTGTCACAGGAGCCGGTTCGTGATCAAGCCGGTGTTGCAAATTGCGTCTCCTAATTGATTTTCTCGCAGCGCTGAGGGCCTACGACAACAATGTGCAGAAAGTCGTCGAGCGCCTGCGCACGTGGGCGAACCCCAACAGCATCACGAACGACGGGAAGCACGCGCTCCACCGAGCGCTGGCTCAGGGCCACACTGCCGTGGCCAGGCAGCTGCTGACCTATAAGGCCGACATCTAACGGGCTTCGCAGCAATGGGGGGGTAGCTTGTGTAGGGTTCGTGCCAACCGAACAAGGCCAACATCTGGTCGAAGGAGAACGACAAGAGCGCATTAGACGTCGCCCTGGAAGTTGCAGCAGAGAAGCCCGGATCTCTCGAGGTCCTAGTCGACGTTCATGAGCAGTACAAGGCCTGGGCACAGTTGCCTGTGTTTGGGAAGCTCGTCTCTTGCTCTAGACTGTATTCCCAGAGGTAGGGCTCTAGGTGGAGATTGGGGGGAGTGAAGATGCTCATTTCAACGGCCACATGTAATATGTCGCTCATTGCTGCAGGACTGCAAGAGCGATGCCGGTCGCGGCCTCAGCTGCAATGGTCTCCAAGCCGGCTCCCGAGCTTTGGTGAAGCAGCTGCCTGTGATGGAGACTCCTCGACGCCCTTCTCGGTTCTCTCGTTTCTGGATTCTGGAGCTTGGGGGGGCGGGGGGGCAGGTGACGGCTCTTGACAAGCATCGAATCTTAATGGAACACAAGCCTGATCCGCTGAGTCCGGTGAAAAGCGCACATGCAGATCAGCGGCCTTCGCTAGCAAAGATTCTTTTCGACACGGCTGGAGTGCATGGGATGCT
>CAJNJA010018352.1:0-10630 GCA_905231915.1 Symbiodinium necroappetens | reverse complement strand
CTCGCACCCTGTCAGGGTTGCTCGAGAGCAGGGCAAGCAGGGCGACTTTTCGCATTTTGGGGCAGGAGATGCTCGTGGGTTTGGCGGGGCTGGGTCACTACAGTCCTCGTATACCGGGAGGCTTTACCCTCCCTCACCGTTCTGACGCGGCAGTTTAGGGTTAGGTTCTAAGGTTGGGAACATGGCGTCTAGGGTGCCAGATCTCATGCTCGGAGCAGCAAAGGCAAAACAAAAAGATCTAAGCCGGAAATCCCCAACCCCAAAACCTCTGCTGCAAAGCACAAACCCTACGAACGCGCAGGTCGACAAATCTTATCCCTGGATTCCCTCTGAACATCCTCGAGGCCCTTAAACACCCGGAGAGCTACCTTATTCAGAGCCTAAACCCCACACTGCCCTGCGCCCCAAACGCAGGCCCCTGAAACCGTTTGCTCGAGGCCCTTAAACACCCGGAGAGCTACCTTATTCAGAGCCTAAACCCCACACTGCCCTGCGCCCCAAACGCAGGCCCCTGAAACCGTTTGCCGGGCCTCCCTCTCGCGGAAGTTTTTGCTGCGGGTCTCGGCCCTCGACCCCGGACAGGATTCAGAGTTCTGGCTCCCTGCTTCTTGGGGTAATGTAAAGGTTACTACAAGGGTTATCAGGGGTTTTATGAGGGTTCTACAAGGGTTCTGGAAGAGATACTATCTGGGTTTCATAAAAGGGTTCTACCATGGTTTAGTGTGTTTTTTTTTTCCGGCGGATTCCTTGTTAAATTGTAGGGGCCGGAAAGCTCCCAGAATCAGAATCCCCAAAGGGTGTAGGTTTAGGGGGGGTTCTTTGTCAAAAATAGGCTTTGGGGTCCAGAGGCCCTGGGGGTTTTGACCAAAGGCCGGAACCCAGTAGCCAAACTTGAACTTCTATGCCAAGGCCGGGGCCGCCCCTGAGCTTGGTTTAGGGTTTAGGGTTTAGGGGGTTTAGGGTTCAGGGTTTAGGGCTTAGGGTTTAGGGCTTTGGGTTTAGGGTTTAGAGTTTAGGGTTTAGGGTTTAGAAGACATCATTACTGGTACAATCATGTCCCCTGAGCATGGGCCTGTCGTGCAAAGACATGAGGCCTTTCGGTTTCACCACCCAAAGGCGTGGTGCTTTCATTGAGACGGCGGTGCAAGATATCCCGCACAGCCCCGGCACCAATGCCAACGAGTCGAGCTCGAAAACTAAACCAAAGAAGGCCACGCAGTCTTTGACAGCTAGGCTTTGCAAAAGCCCATTTCCAGCGTGAAGAGGCGAAGCCTTGGTGAGTGTGGGTAGCAACTTTCTGCGATCGCGAGAACAGTTCGTCGTCTGTTCTGCAGATGCCTCGCTTACCGTCAACAAACCGACACAATGTCCCAATGGCCGGCACGACCTCCTCAGGTCAGCTTGAAGGTCGGTGTTGAGGCGCTTAGATTCGTTCCCCAAGCGTGTCTTCATGTCGCCAATTGCTCAGCTTCCTGAATACAGATTTCCTATGCTGGAATGTTCGACCCGTGCCGTGGAGTGCGACAAGCCAAGCCCCGTGAAATACACCGTGCACAGAGCTGCGCGGCGGAGGTCGAACATGTTCGTGCGTGAAGTCGGCATTACATCCTAGACCGGATGTCTGGACTTTGGAAACAGTGACTCCAACGGCCGTGGAATGTTCTTCTTGAATACATTTCCAGCTCATGTCAAGTTCAGCTACTATTCGACTGCTTCAGCCTCTCGACCGGCCCATGCAGTAGTCTAGTGGTTGTTCGGAACGAGCTCAGCATTCCAGCGCGCAGCCGCAAACTTGTTGGAAGCCCTCTCTTTAGCTTGAGAGGCTGCTTACATCCCAAGCCCTGCCGCACCAAGCTCATCAAGACATCTCCTGCGAGTGTACACTGTATCAGTCTATTCTAGTATACTACGGTAAGGATAAAAGTGTTGGCGTTGCTGCTATGCAACTTGGCACGCATAACTCTCACATGCTATGGTCCAGAGTGGCAGCCCCGAGTGTCAACCCAGCATGCCGAAGCTCAGCTGGGACGGCCCGGCTCTCCCTGCACCGCGCTGAGCTGCGTCCGCAGCTCCGTCACCTGCTTTAGAGTCAAGAAAGGTGCCATGCTTGGCAGCAATAGAGAGACCATAAAACATCATAGCTGCAATGAAGTTTCAATACTGACTGTGACGAAAGGTAATCACTTTTAGTTCACGATAAAGATACTGCAGTAGTTAAAGCAACATCATGTGGCAAGAAATCACGTTGGGGAGCTAAGGTATCAGGCTTTTGCGGAGGGGGCCAAGGTCTGCGTGAAGGGCGCAGAATAGGGGAGCAGCGTTTCGGGTTTAGGGTGGTGGCAACAATCATCATAGTCTTCGGTTGGACGGGGCATTTAGACTGACAACAGCTGTGATGATCCTTAGACGATTCGATCATGAGCTGATAATCTGGGAGGTTTTGCAATCAGCTTCCCCACATGCGTAGACACAACGCTCTGTCTATGCCACAAAGCCAAAATGCACTGAAGCCCTTTCGACCTGCAAATGACTCAACCCCTAAATTTGCGCTAAATCCAAGACTCGAAGCCCTGAATTCTTAAGCCCTAAACCCCAACCAAAGCCCCAAACCTTCGAACCCCGAGACCTAAACCCAAAGCCAGGCCGAAACCCGAGAGCCCCAAACCTAAATCCCAGTCCCTCAGACCAACCCCTTAGGGTTTAGGGTTTAGGGTTATAGCAACCCTTGTAGTCACCCTTGTAGTACCCCTTATAGTAACCTGAGACGCATCTTTCAGAGGGTGGAAAGTCCTTTCACGCCTCGGCAGCTCGGCGCATCTCCGCCTGGCAAAACTGGGGGCAAAAAGGTTTAGCATCCTGAGCTCATGACGGGGGTTTGGTTTGGGGCTTGGGGTTTAGAGTTTTGGGGCTTGGAGTTTGGGGTTTAGGGTTTAGGATCCGGCGCCTACTGTAGGGCTTCAGGCTTGAGGGCTCCGGGTCTTAAGCTTGTGAGTTGGAGTCTAGGTCAACGAGGTCCAATCAAACCTCGGCCCGAAGCGATCTTTGCCCAAGCTGCTAACCCTGGCTAGCGGCCTCCTACAGAACTTGTACTCCCACAACTCGCCCTAAACCCTGAAACCCTGAAAGAATCCCAGTCCAGAGCCTGTTGGATGCCCTCTTCCCGATCCTGCATCACCTCAAGGCGATCCTGCAGAGGAAATCATTTCTTGCTGGACCCTCTGCCTGAGGCTTTTGAGTAAGATTTTTTGTTGGGTTTGGGCCATGAGCCGAGGATTTCAAGCCAACGGAATCATCGGTGACGGGCCCTGGATGCTTGAAGCCTTGGACACGGAGATGGAAGAGGCGCGTAACAAGCAGGATCTGGCAGCACAGGTTATGAAGAGAAATACTCTAAAGGGGGATAATATGTCTAATCATTCCGACTTCTAATTCTATGTTGTGAATCCCACAACAGCAGCAGAAACCGAAAAAAAAAACAAAGACTGAGACTCCTGGTACTCCACAGGAGTTTCAGAAGTTAGTCCTTACAAACAGGGCTCCCGTGCAACGCACATCGAATTAGAAGCAATCAACTTGACCATCCGATTCTGCGCGGCCCCGATCCACACAAAATTCCGCAACCCCTCTGCGCCTGCTCAAGCTGCTGGTGCTTTGCCTGCTTGAGCGCTGGTGGGGCCCGACTTCATGTGGGGCCTAGATAAGTAGAATAGGGTTTTGGGGCCCATTATATAATTACAATAAGGAACCCCAACACTAGTATTGGTAAGTATTTAGGCCCTTATATTGCGTCTTTAAATTAAGGTCGTTCATCCCACATCCGAAGGCTTAAGTCGAACAGGCTGAGGCTCAAAACTTTCCAGAGACCTCCGGCCATGAAATCTCCGAGATTTCGCCCTCAGTGCCGGAAAGCGCCCAAAAACCGCAACCTAGGCCCCCTGACCCAGAAAACCCTCAACTCCTAAATATAAACCCCAAACCCGACAAAAAAACGAAACCCTATAAACCCCAAACCCAAAAAAAAAACCTAAACCCTTTTTTGTGCGCTTTTCCGAGCCTCCGCTGCTTTGGCGGCGAGCTCCACCGCCTGGAGCTTCTCCTCCGAGGCCTTGGGAAAGGAAGGATTCCTTCAGGGGTTCCTGGAAGGGCGCTATAAGGTGTTTAGGGTTTAAGGCTTAGGGTTTCGGGTTTGGGGTTGAGGGTTTTGGGGGTTTTCGGTTCAGGCCTTCAGGTTTAGATTCCCGGTTTGGGCCTTTGTGTTTAAGGCTTAAGGCTTGCATTAGCGGATCATGGTTTAGAGTCAAAATTTAGGGCTTCGGGTCAAGGGTTTAGGCTTGGGTTTAAGGTTTGGGGCTTGAGGTCTAAGATTATACTCAAGGTTTAGGGTTTTGGGTTTAAGTTTTATGACTTGAGGTTCACGGCCTAAGCCAGGGTTTAGCTTTTAGGCCTCCATGCTATTGGGTGGGGCCAGGTTTGATGTTGGGGGTTTGGGGTTTGGGGTTTAGGGTTTAGGGTTTAGGTTGTCTGCCGCGGGGTATTAGGGCTTGGGAACGACTGGGCTTTTATGCTTCTTTCTGGCTGTCGGGGTAAATCCTGGGGTGATCAGAGCGGATGGATCCACGGATTCTGGCATATGATTGGATTGTTCAAACAAGAATCCTGGCACAGCTGGTCAATGGAGGTGTCCAGGGCGTAGGCTTCTGGGGCAAAAGGGTTCCGGGATGATGGAAGTGTGGGAACGACCATGACATGGGTCTCAATGCCTTCCGGAAAAACCAACAAAGAGCTTGCCGACCCGTCGAGAAGCCCTGAAAGGAACAATCATCTTGAATTGGAACCACGATGTGCTAGAGCCAAGCAAACCCTCAGATACGATCGCGGGACAAAGGCGAGCCGCATCTCAAGACATAGTAATATAGTACGCTGTAGCATATTCTTGCAGATAATTGTATATTAAAGTACATTACAGTATAGTATAGTACAGTATGTTATAGTATAGTACAGCATAGTAAAGTATAGTATAGTATAGTATAGTATAGTAAAGTATAGTATGGTATAGTATAGTCTGGTATAACATGGTTTTTTAAAGTATAATATAGTATAGTACAGTTTTGTATAGCATAGTAAAGTATGGTATAATATAGTATGCTATGGAATGGAATGGTCTGGTATAGTATGCTATGGCATGGCACAGTATAGTATAGTATGGTTTTGTAAAGTATAATATAATATAGCACGGTCTTGTGTAGCATAGTAAAGCTTGGTATAGGATGGTATGGAACGGAATGGTATCGTATAGTGTGCTATATGGTATGGTATGGTAAAGTATGGTATAGTATGGTTTTGTATAGTATAGTAAAGTGTAGTATGTTATGGTATAGCATGGGTTTGTACAGTATAGTATAGTATAGTGTAGTATAGTATAGCACCGTTTTGTGCAACATAGTATCATATGGTATGGAATGGTACAGTATGCTATGGTATGGTATGGAATGGTATGGTATGGTATGGTATCATATAGTATAGTATAATTTAGTATCGCATAGTCTGTTATAGTGTGTGTGTGTATATACATATATATATATACAAACAGATTATTGTGTGTATATATATATATTCATATACAATCGTAAATTATAGTACATCATAATAACCCGGATGCTAGGAGCCTTCGTCTCTCTCTGCAGCCGATCCTTCTCTGCTGCAGCAGCCGTTCGCACGGAGGAAAGCTCCTCCACTCCAGTCTCAAAGGCCCTTGATGTCTAGTTTAGGGTTTAGGACTTTTTGTTTTAGGGTCTCTTCTGCTATCCGCAGCAGTCAGCCTCTAGCAAAGCCCTTGCGAGAAGGCGTGTAAGCCGGAATTCCCGTCAGCTCGAAACTGTAACTGAGCCCTCTAACCACTGGCCCCACCGGTCACGACAACCCTTCTTTCCACTCAGTGACTCCGACAGCCTTGTACACGTCGCCGATGTCGTCTGCGCTTCGTCATTCCCCTGATGCTGTTGCCGAGCCATCCCCCGCCAAGTCCTGCTCTTCGTCCACCATGCTCTGGGCCAGGAACACCGAGTAGATCTCCTCGCCCACCAGCTGGATAACCTCATTGTCCCGAAGCCGCCCTTCCTGCCAGATCCGGTAAATTCGGCGATGAGCATCCTCGACCACCTCGTCAGTGGCCTGGTTCTCCACGAGCCGCGTGCTCAGCTTCATCCGCCACCAGGTCTTCCAGATCGTCCTGCCTGTCGGTCGGCGGTGCTCTCGAAGACACGGAAGGCAAACACACCTCTGGCAAGACTGCCTCGACCCACGCATCGACCTGGTCATTCGGCACATACATCGCCGCACGGTCTTCGAGGGCGTGCAGGAGGTCCGACGGGAACGGTCGCAACATCACCCGTCCCGTCCTCAGCCGCCCAAAGGGCAGCACCACACTGGCCTCGGCGGTCATGCGCATGCCGTGTATAGCTCGCTGCGTAGAGCTCTGAGCCATTGGGACCATGCCAGCGGTTCCATGCAGATTCTGTTGGCCGGGCGGTCCATGGAGGTCTGCAAACAGATTGATTCCTCCTCGTCAGTCTCGCCGCCTTCGACTTTTGCCTCCACCGTATCTTCAGGAGGTCGGAAGGCCCGATGTGTCAAGAACAGCTGGGCGCACTCAACGTACAGCATGCCCATAACCCTCATAAGGCCCGCTTGCATGGCACCACGGTCCGCCTCCGCGTTGTGCCGAACAAATCCTGTCCGGGCCCTCCTGTCCACTGGAGCTGTACTCAGAACCTTCGATGGGTGAGTCTCCAAACCCTCTCTCAGGCCCAAGAGGTGCATCCAGGCCACAGTGTCCAGCTGTTCCTCTCTCCATTGTTCTCGTGGCAGCAGAGGGCCTTCTTCCCGGAGGAACCAGCCTTCGTGTCTCCCATGTACAGCGTGGGTGGACCGATCGCGAGCGTTCTGTGCCCTCAGTGCTTCTAGTAGAACTCCTCGGCAACGTGTCATCCCTTCGGCTCGTTGTGCTCGGTGTTGTGGTGTTTTTGTTGCGGTTGGTCGTGTTCGTCCTTCTGTAGGAGCCTCTCTGCTTCCCACTGCTTCCGCGCAACCGTTCGTGGATTCCTGGCTTCCGTCCACCTCGCTGCCGTCCTGCCTCTTTTAGCGACCAGGAACGCCTGCTTGACATGCAACGGGTCCTTGTAAGCTCGTCTCGGCCTTGGTCCGGTACACCGTTTTGCCAGCTCCCTGAGTTCGTCCTGGTCGATCGTCTGGATTTCTTCTACACCCCAGATCCAAACCCTTGCCATGGTTCTGAACACCTGGCGCTTCTTGCAGGGGAGCATATAGGTCGTCTGAAGCAAGTCGTGGTTTGTTGCAATCACCATGTGCGAACCTTCGTGTATGACAAGACTGCTTCGATCTGCTTCCCCTCGCGACTCTCCTGCCTTGGTCTGCTTGAAGGGGTCTCGAACTGAACCTCGCTGGGTGCCACCGGCTCCAAGGACCTCGCCTGCATGGCCCTCAAGAACTCCCATCCACAAACCAGTTCACCCTGGAGTTCAGATCACAACCAAGTAGCACCGGTAGTTGCGTCGCAGGTAGACCCTCGAAAAAGGCATTCACCTCCACGGCATGCGCATTTTGTGAAACCCCTGGGGTGAAATGCGCCGTGCCAACCCAAACTTCACTGCCCTGAGCATGTCTTAGGCGGTACCATGTGCCCTTACCAGCCGAGCTTTTCCTCATCACAGTCCACTCCGTGGTTGAAACAAGATTCCCGTACCTCCCCACGCGTCTTCTTGACGATAGGTGAGGCACTTCCAATCATCGAAGTTCAAGTGCTGCCACCCAGGGGTTTTGCTCTGGTGAGCCCCAGGTTTCCACTACCGGGATTTTCCGGACCCACCCCAACCGACATAAGATAAATCCCAAGCTCTCGGGCCGACTTCGGCAAGAAGGGCCGAAGAAGGGCCGATGAGCATTGGGGGGGCTCTTCGGAGACGGGAACGAAGACCAAACTCTGCAACTCTCCGTCCAACTTCGCTTCAACCCACACCCACGTCTCCAGCCCTGCCCCAGTGAAGAGGTCTCCTCTCCAAGCCTCTTTGCTTCCTGCGACAGCGACGTGTTGCTGGGCCGCAGTGATCTTTCACAAAATCATACAACTCAGCATGAAACCCCACGGCTGACTTCAACAATGACAACTGCAGGCCATGCCCTGCAAGCCCTGAATTCTGAAAGAGAGGTCCCGGGCCTTCTCCTTCTCGATCAACGTGGCTCGAACCTGGCCGGGCTACTTGGAAGCGCAAAGTCCGGTTGCGGAACACCGAGCGGGTAAAGGGTATAGGGGTTTAGGGTAGAGGGTTAGGGTTTAGGGGTATAAGGGTTTAGGGTTTAGGTTTTAGGGGTACACAAGCTATAGAACCTGGATACGTACTGGCGGTTACTAGCGTACTTGCCCTCAGTGCCGAGGAAGGCAGAGAGGTGTGGATGCTGGCGTCGGCAATGAAGCACGTCCCTAAACACACAGCCCGGAAGCAGGGCCCTGAACATTGACTTCCCGACCAAGTTGTCTCATAAGTAAGTCGCTGCAAATACGATCAAATACGGAAGGGGTGTCAGCGGTAGCGGTACAAACACTGCACACTTGCAAGCAATTGCTTTCCACTACGATGCTGATCGCACGCTTCCACGACTTAGTACACTCGGGGTTTAATCAGATGCGATTCATGGACTACTAAATCCACGGCTCGGCAGATGCCGTCTTCCCCGCTTGGCTCACACCACCGCTGGTGTCCATGACAAGTAGCAGAGCTTAGAATGAATCGCAACAGGACGAAGAGGGGGCCAGTTGACCGTGCACCCCCGGAATGATGGAGCCTGCCCTTCAAGCTTCGGACTTACTCTGCACTCAGGGGTACTTTGGACTTCTCGGCAACGTCTTGGCGTATGCTGCCCAAGCTAATCATTTTGAAGATGTCGAGTAGGTGAGAACGGATAACATGGATGGAAAGAGGTCTCTTGACAACAGAATGTTTTAGATAGGAAGGCCTCAAATTTGAAACCAAGCCCCTCAATCTCGAACCACCAACCGCAACAGCCTTAGAAGCTTCTGAATAAAAACACCTAGACGCCAACCCTTTTTTCGGGGGGGGGGGGCCTCCCGCCTTCACTTCGGCCTCGTCCAGACGCGCTCTGAGAGACCGGATCTCTTCTTCCTGCTCCTGCTCCCAGAGACCCAAAAGGGTTTAGGGTTTAGGGCTTAGGGTTTAGGGCTTAGGGTTTAGGGTTTCAGAATTCTGATCATGATGATCACTCGAACGATAGGTCACGTGAAGGATCGGAGCGGCCCCTGGATCTGGCTTGTCCCGACTATGGCGATGGTTAAATGGCGAAGACTGTGGGGTTCTGGTTTTTTGGGACTTCTCTTCGAGTAGTCTTCAAGCACCCCAATCCGGTACAAAACAACTTCCAAGCCGAGTTCTTACAGGTTGGGGTAACTCCGAAACACGACGAGGCAAACGTTCAATCGAAAGCTGCAGCGGGTGACTTAGAGGCAACAGGCCAACAAGCCATCAGGTCTTGAGGCCTTCCGCGTACGCACAGGATCGGGCAGGGTTCAAAGGTTTCGACAGTAGGTAGGTAGGTAGGTAGGTAGGTAGGTAGGTAGGTAGGTAGGTAGGTAGGTAGGTAGGTGGGTAGGTAGGTAGGCAGGCAGGCAGGCAGGCAGGTACTTGTAGGTAGGTAGGTGGGTCGGTAGATGGGTAGATGGGTAGAAAGGTAGATAGGAGACTTAGGGTGGGGCCTTGTCAGGAGTAACCTGGGTAGGTGGAGTAAAGGCTTCATGCCTAGAGCTAGAGGTTGGAACACAGCGTGTGTATCCCATGTATGTATGTATGTATGTATGTAGGGCTCAAAACACAGGCGACAGCGCCTGATTGCTGTAGCCCCAGACCCCCATGCCATGGCCCCATGGGGAGAGGGGGTCGCCCAGAAGCCAAAACATCCAGATGGCACGGTAGAGGAGATACGGCTGGCTTCAAGACGACGATTGCTTTCCAGCCGCGCGCCATCAAGCAGCACAGAGGCTTGTCAGGACACGCTGTGCAAGGTAGCCATGCTGAACATCGGTTCGGAGGACACTCTCGCGTTCTACACGGAAGAGGAGTTTGCGACTGGCTTCGAGCTCAAGCAAACCAGAGGCTCGTCCGAGAGCATCTGGATCATCAAACTTGAAGCCTGCAACCACAGCACTTCACCCGGAGTGGCGGCATTCAGAGACGCGAAGTGGCGTGATCCAGATCTTTATGATGTCGGTACTTTTCAGTCTTATGGTGGCTTCCGGAATGGAGCCGAATATCGCTTGGCATGTCTTGATGGTGGTGCCAGTGGTCATGTCCGTGATATGTGCCATCTGCATGAAGCTCATGTGCTGGGATATGCCCGCGGCACACAACCACATCCGGCCGTGATAGGCAATACACAAAGGCCCTCGATGTGGGACTATGTCGACGTGCTGCGGGACGTTCGCGTTGTGGACATGATCTTCCAATATTATGCGTGGTTTAGCACAGAGCTTGTAAGCAACAAGCATTTGGTTAAGCATTCTCGGACATACTTCCAGATGGATGCAAGTGATGCCAGCGCCTTT
>CAJNJA010018351.1:0-10630 GCA_905231915.1 Symbiodinium necroappetens | reverse complement strand
CTGCGGAATACACCTGACTTCGAAGATGTACTCGTAATTAATCTTGAATTTGAATCCAGATTTCAATCACCAACTCCCGAAATCCAACCTGCGATTCCCAGAATGAAAGGCCAAGGTCACAGGCAGCAATGGGCCGCGGATGAAGTATACTGGAATTTTCTCTGCACTGCAAAAGACGAAGTTAGATCCTCAAGGAATTCTTTACATCGAGCTTGCTATGAGATCTCAAAGGAATCTGCCAAGCTCCATCTTAAGGATAACTACGTGTATCATTTGCTTCGGGACTGTCGCCTCTTGCTGAGCTTCACTTGAGCCACAGCAGACAACACTGTACGTGTCGGCAACGCGGCCGAACACCACGCAGTCCCAGCTGGTCTCTCCAAGACCTGGAGCACTTCTGCACTCCTCCTTGGCACTTCCGTCAGGAAGCGCCACACTTATTTCAAAACTTTCGAGGACTTCTTACAGGAACCGGCTCCGCTCAGGTTCCTATGCACATCCTCTTCCATCACGGACTGTTGGCGCGACGGCAGTACTCGCATAAACGAAGGCTTCTATGGTTGGAGGCCTTCAGATATCCTTGGCAACCCTCTTGAAGATGATAACACTCTCCACTGCCTACATGAACCCTCGCAGGCAACGTAGGGACCGGTTCCCTAATAATCCTGACCTCAGATCTTGGCTGGAACGTCTCTCTTGCTACCGGAGGTTCAGTTTGTGTACTCACTTCTTTGTGGACTCTTACGGGTTGTCTACTTCTTCCTGTTGGAACTGCAGATGGTGAGACATGTGGCGCAGGATGAAAACTGGATGATGATGCTGATGTTTGAGGCCTTGCTAAGAGCGAAGCTGCTTGTTCTGACCCGGTGGTACTCGAACCCCTACGCCTTCTAACCCCTTCGGACCCTGGTGGCGTTTGCGTTGGTGGATCTGTCAAAACAGACTCCAATACATCGATCCTCGCCTGAAGCTCTGAGCTGATTGCGTTTCTCAAGCGCTGGTTCCTTTGAACTCTACGTGCCTGCTTTCTAAGCAATGGTGCCCCAAACTTCCTCCAGACTACCTTACCTACTTCCCACAGAGCAACAGCAGTGACTACCAGCATCCCTGCAACAAGATACAACACTACATCCGACTTGACATCCCCTCTCTCACTCTCCTCTTCTTCTTCTTGACCCTTTACAACTCCTGACTGCAACAGCAACATGAGTGCAAGAAGGATCCTACGGGTGTGGGGTTTAGGGTCTAGTCCTACCGAGAAAATCTCCTCATCGAGAAGACCCCACTGGTCCGCGAGGTCCTGGATCCTTGGACGCGGAAGAGCCTTCGTCAGCAGATCTGCTCTCTGCTTGTCTCCCCGCTGAAACTCTAGCTCGAACTCCTCCTCTGCCAACTTTTCTGTCAGCCAAGCACAACGGATTCGGAGATGCCGAGTTCTCCAAGAGAATTGTCCTTGCTGTATACAAATTGCTGAGGTAGAATCACAAAAAATCTGTCTTTGCTGAACCTCGAAACCCATTGCCGAGATCAAAGCCGATATGGATTCTAAGGCCACTGCCCCCTCTTGAAGGGCGAGAAGCTCTGCCTCTGCGCTACTCAACACCACGAATGGTTGCCTACTTGACTTCCATTGTAAAGCTCCTGAGTGTAAAAACAGGCACCAACCGGTGTGGCTCTTCGCGCCGTCTGGCGCAAATGATGCATCGGTGTACGCGTGCAGCTGTTCTTCTGATGCCTGATATCTAAGTCCCAGAGATTTCGTTGCTACTGCATAACACAATGCTCTGGTTGCTACCCTTTCGCTACGCACCGGGGCTCTTGTGGCTAGAGAACCTGCTAGAGCAGCGACAAACCCCAGGTCTGGTCTACTCCGTTGGCTGAGCCACAGTAATTCACCCGTTCTTTGCTGTGCTCGAAGTGTGGTTTCCGGAGTCGGATCTGGGTCCGACGGCAACAAGCTGAAACTAGCATCATCCTTTGACACTGGAGTTTTGAAACATCCCTTCAAATCTTGAGTTCTTGCAATCTCTTCCAGGTATGAGCCTTGGCTCAAGAAAAACCCATTGGGTATGACTGCAATGTCTGTTCCCAAGAATTGAATTGGCGATCCTTCTCCCGCGTAAGTCAACGGAGACGTGTCCCACAGTTTCCGCACCATGCCCGCTACGGCATCAATGATCTCGCGTGGACCTCCAAACAACAAGTCATCGACGTATACCAGCACGAGTGCGAGGGTTTCCCCATTCAGTTGCCCTACCCTCTTCACGAGCCACAAGTTTCCATCCAAATCACACCGAAGTAAGGTGACCTCTCCTTCTGACGTTGGTATCACTTGGTTCTTCAGCAGGGCGTCCCTATGCAACCCCCAGAGGCGTGGGGCCTCTCTCAGGCCGTAGAGGGCGCGTGATAGTTGCCAGTGTTCGTCATCTTCTATCACTCCAAGCAACTTGAGGATGGATGGTGGCTTCACCAGCACCGCTGGGAAGTCACTCTCGGGCATCGGAGTCTGTAAAAAGGCTGCCACTATATCAAGGACAGCTAGGCTCCACCGCTTCCTACTCGTGATAATCAGCAAGATACGTAGTGTTTCTGATGACGCCCCGGAGGCGTATACTGGAAGTCCTGTTTCATCTGCGTAGTTCCCGCAACATACGATTCGAGCTTTTCGACGGAAAAACATGGTTTCTACCCAACCTGCGTCATCCTTTGAAACTGACGTTCCACTCGTCAATGCTCCTTGCGCGGGGGGCTTCACACTGTAAACGATCTTACTCGGCACCTGAATCGTATTCGGCAAATCAAGAAGTCGCCTGAACTCCTTCGAACTTCGGTGCAATCGCTTCAGACCATGTTTTATCCCGTCAAACTCTTTCTGTATCGCTGGCTTCCACTTCATCAGATGTTGCTTTGCTTCTTTCGGGTCACAAAGGTGCACGACTTTAAGTGGCGAGCTCAATGACTCGAGAAGCAATTCCAAGTCTGACGTGTACGATTGTTCCACTTTCCTTACTGCTTGAATGGTTCTGAGGGACTTTGGGAGTGACTGAATCTCCGCGGTGGCTTCACATGACTCCTCCTCAACCAGCTCCACATAGCCCTCGCCACTCAGTGGGACAAGCAGTGACCGAACATTCCTTGGAACAAAGTCCTGAGATGTACCCGAACTGCTCTGCGACGGTTGTTCCGCGCCTTCGTGATGTCTTAAACAAGCTTGCAATGGATTCATCTCTTTAGGCACCACCGGTAGCGGAGCCCTCAGAGAGCTTTGGGAGGAAATACCTTCCCGGTTTGGACTAACCTTGAGTCCCCAATTCACATGCAACTCCACACTCTCGGAAACGCCTTGAACCCTTTCAGTCCAACCTCCAGACCGCTGAAGACCCGGATCCTCAAGAGCCGAATCACTCGCGTCCTTGTCGCGAGACCTTGCAGCAGGGACCTGCTCCAAGCAACCCCTGCCGCCTTCAGTCTGATGACGGCGCGTTCCGACGCTTACATCCGGTAACCTGCGGTTCCCTTCTCCAATTCCCAGGAGACCGGAGTCCTCAAGAGTCTGATCCCCAAGGGTGCTTGAAGAAGGATTTACCGCGCGTGAAAAAGATGAAGCAACATCATCAAGAAACCTTCCACTCGACCTTTCCGTGAGCTGTCTCAGCTCCGCCGTGCTAAGGCCCTCAATTAGGCCTTCGCACGGAAAGCCTAAATTCTCCATGTTCGCCCAGGTGTCAACCTTCACTTTCTCCAGTGTTTGAATTCTATAACCGACCAGTACAACCCTGTTGCCTTGAAAGCTCGTGACGCCGTGGCGCCTTCTGGGATTCAACAGGGAAGGAACCAGTGTTTGCAAGCGATTCACTACTCCATAATACTTCCGACCCGAGTCTGACTTCATTTCTTCAATGCTCCCTGTTACGACATCGCCGGGCATCACCTGAGTCCAATGATGCCCCCCTGTCTTAGGCATGAGAAGCGGAAGCACAACGTTCATCGACTCCGGATGATTATTCCTATCTGTATGAAGGGGTGGGACGTCTGTAAAGAGTCCAATGGAAGTGTACTCATAGTCTGGCGCGTACTGCTGCAAGAGGGCGTTCAGAAGTCGAACAAACAATGGCCTTTGTCTGTTACCAGTGTGTTCTCCTACTATACCAGCTCCATGCCTATACAAGCCTGCCAAAAACTTGCTTCCCGGCATCTTCTTGCACCATTTAAGTACACACTGTCTAGCCTTCACAGGGTCCCAATCCGATAGCACCTTTTGAGCCTCCTCCTCAAACGATGCTATGAGTCCGTCTTCCCTGTTAACCTGGCGCACAGCTGGACCGTCTGTTGGTGACGGGGGTTTGGTTTTCCCGGTAAGTCGTCTACCAACCAAAGGAACATGCATCGGCGGCGGTTCCGGTGGGGCCTCAGTGTTCGCTCGCACATTCGTCGAGTGCATAAACATTGCCTTTCCACCTTCATGCTTTACCAACACATGTGCACCTGAAACCAACTGCGACAGGCCAACATATCTATACTCTACCCACCTTGATGAAAACTCCTGTCGTTCCTCATGTGACCGAGGTTGAAGGGCCAAGACCTTCGTTCCAAACGGAGTGAGCAACTTGTGTGGTAGGCCCAACACACTTGACCTTTGCAGCGTGGCTGCGGTTGCCAACGCCTGAGGCCAAGCATTAAGTGGAAGGTGAGAATCGATGAGAAGTTTTCGCGATGCGGCCTTCAGACTTCTAACCGTGTTTTCTACCGCCCCGTTGGTCTGTGGAAAACCTGGCTCCCCAAAGGATTGCACTATCGCATGACGGGCTAGGAAAGTCTTCAATGAAGCATTCTCAAATTCTCGTCCTCTGTCTGAATGAAGCCTGAAAACTGGGAGATTTAGGCCCCTCAAATATGCAATGATCTGTTGAATGGCGACTACCGCACCTGACGCTTTGCTACTGCTCAGCGGCACTGCGAAATGCAACAACTTCGTTGCACCTTCCCACTTCAGATCCCACTCGGGGCTCTGTACCTGTGCCTTGTGCTTCGTAGTGTCATCCTGTGCTTCACTCTCGAAGATCTCAGGAAATTCCTCAAACGTCTCATCTCCTTCCTTCCCTTCATCCTCCTTTTCAGATGGGACATAATCCTCTAGACCTTCCTCATGTTCCTCGCACTCAAAGGGATCCGGGATTTGTTCGTCACACCGCTCCTCCTGAACCTCATCCTCTTCTCCTTTGGTACCCGTCTCAGGCCAAGGTGGAGCGGGATCTAACGGATCGGGGAATCGATAACATCCTACGAGGGCATACTTCAAATTCCCTTCAGTTTTCTTACGACAAGTAGCATCCCATCCTTTTGTTTTGAACGGACCCATCAAATCAACATTCAACGTGTGAACGTGTGGATGCGAGAGTTTCCGATGAGCTCTTGAGGCCGCTGCTCCAGATACGCACGTAGCGCAGTCCTTGCGAAAAGGTACGTGTCCAGCCTTCTGATGTTGAGACCACTCAGCTGCACTCATCGGCGCCAACCGAAGCGCCCCGTTAAAGGAGCCAATCGCTCTTGATAGTCCGCGCTTGAAGGATGGAGTCCACTTCGCTGCATGATGACGGCGCTTACCTTCATCTGGAGGGAACTGATGAGCGTGCAAAATCAACCCCGGTACGTTTGTACCCAGTGTCCACGTATCTCGGTGCTCGCACGCGCTCTTTATCGTACCACCCTCTTTCTTGTCTTGCTCGTCTGACCCCGCCTCCCCACGCGACGTCAAAGTGATCACATCCATCATCGCGTCTTCAGCATACCTTTTCCACAGCACTGATTCCCACACAGAATGAAGAGATGATCCTCCTGATACCGTGGGTGTTTGAGTGTATTGTGGATGCTCCATTGCAAACCCTACCTCACTTGCTAAGTGCCTGTTGTGTCTGTAAACCTCCCTACCAGCCGTGGCGAGCGCATGCAAAATCAACATCCGCGCAACCAGCGATAGCTCACGGATTGACCTCTGATTTGGCTCATCTGCCGATCGAAGAGTAGGGTTATGCAGACCTAAATCGGTGAAGTACGCTTCATTCTGAGGAGTACCACGCGAGGGGTTCGGCAGGAATGAAACCCGTGGCGGAGCACCAATCACATGAGCAATTCGCCCAGTGCGCGCGGCCCAAACCAACACGTCCCAGATTGGCCCCTTCATGATGTTTTGAGCCTTTCCAGCCCGCACATCCACTGTGACAACCACCTCATCCTTTTGCGTTGAGATCTGAAGTGGATCCCAAGTTCCATCCCCTGCAAATAGATGCACAATCCAGTTCTTGGAAGCCTTTAGGCGGCGTCGAAACCTGCGAGACCAACCTGGAACCCTCGACAACATCTCCCAGGCATTCACCTGGCTCTGCTGCGGGAAAGCTCCTATTACCGCACATGGGGGCGCGTAGTCCAACCATCTAGCAAAAAACTGTGCTCTACCTGCGTCCTCAACGTTCCCAGACACACTGTAGTCCTTCATCGCATCATACCACGTACGGGACATCGACTCCCGAGCACGAGACACTGCAGTTGCGGTACACATGGTGGCTTCTTGCAGTTGCTTTAAACCCTCCTCGGCAGCCTTAGCTTCCAACCGCAAAATGAGACGACCAGCATCCGTATGGGAGAGATATGGGCAACCTTCGCGAACCTTGAGCCTGTGTATGGTCCCATTCGGGGCCCGCAAAATGCAAGCATCTTTATCCCACGATAACACATAACCTAGCCTCTCAATGATTCTTCCTAACGGGACGATAGGAGGAGGCTCTGGTTCTTCACTCGAAACGGGGTGCAAGAGCGACCCTACAGGAGTTTGTCGCAAGATTGTTTCTGCATTTGTAGCTAGCTTCACCTGCACTGGCTCTGCCCTGTCCCACTCCTCATTTGACCTTGGTCCACGCAACACATTCGTTGCACCTGAATCTGCCAACACATCAGGCTTCTGAGACGGGGCCTCTAAGGAGCTACACTGGTTAGGACTTGGACCGAGTTCCCTCAAAGCACCTGTTGGCGTCTCTTCCCTGAGCGGCACACGGTTAGACACCACTAATGCATTCAATCTTGGACCTGATGACCCGTCCACTGGGTTGAATCCTATTTGCTGTAGTAGACGCGTTATGGCAATTGGGTCAGCAGTCGGCATTGCCGCCTGCATTGCTGCCACATGTGCCTGCGCCGGCGTCGTTCCTGCAACTTGCTGCGGAACTGCCGCAGCAGCTGAAGCGGGTGCTTGGATTACATAGATCCCGGGGCTCGCTTGGCTTCCAACCTGCGCTGGCGCACTACCAACAGATGTTGATGACTGTTGGCCCAATCCCTGAACTCCAGCGTTAGCGGCAACTGAGGTGACATCTTGATTCGTCTGCTCTGGCAGTCCCGATGATGCTGCTGCTGATGCCTGGGCCTGTTGTTGCTGAAACTCTTGTTGTTTCTGCGCCCTTCTAGCTGCAGCACCTTTCGCCGGTGAGCTTTCCGGAGATGTTGAGGCTGGTGATGCCGGGCCGCCTCTGTTAGCACCCGTAGCGTCCTTATCCGAATTGTGCTTATCACCCTTCCCAGGATGTGGACATTGCTTTGCTCGATGGGCCTCGGACCCGCAACGCAAACACTTGCGCGCCCTCACCTCCTTCGGAAGGTCTTGCATGTTGTGTTTGTACTGGCAGCTCAAACCCTTTTTACATCCTGTGCTGGACAAGTAATACTTACAGCTAGGCTTAGCTTTCGGGATGGCTTCGTGGTTCACCTGAGCAAGCCTCACCTTCGGACTCTCCTGCGACCCACCTACCGACAGACAAAGCTGTTCAAACTCGGCTAACAGATGCCTATGGAAGCTCAAGGCCTGCTGAAGTGTTGGACGTTGGTCTATGCACAACGCTGATCTAGCAACTTGTGTCCGAAAGAGTACTTCAGGGGCTGTTTGTAGGGGTCTTTCAACAATCGACAACAAAGCTCTTACTATCACTGAAGGGTCTGGTTCCGTCATCCCTGTTTCCGTGAGACGATTCCACCAATCCGACCACCGACGAAGGCTTGACAGGGCCTCCTCGGGATTTTTGGCAGCGCCTGGTGTTTGAAGCTTTGCTAAAATCGTAGCCCTTTCAGAAGCACCACCCGGTTGGTAATGCAGCAACAATCTAAATACCAAGTGCAGCGTTGAAGATGTTACTCTACGAGATGTGGCATCGGCACGCAAAGCTGACGACATCACGGCATACACCATACTAGACATGCGCGCGTTCAGGCGTACCCATTTAGGATTTTGAGACTCCTTTGCTTGCGGTTCAATGCTCAAGCGACGAAGAGGATCACATGCCTGCCATGTCTCGTACGCTGCGTTAGCTTCGGCAAGAATGTGTTGCCACCAAGCGGCACTGGTCAACGAAGCATCTTCTACTAGACTCCTAACCAAACGAAGCCAATCAGAAAACTTTATCGAGGAATCATCTGCACTCACATCCGGCAGTGAAGGCAACTCAGATTTAGAAAACTTTACAGTTTCAGCTTCGCTACTTGTTGGGGACTTCGATTGCATCGCAGCTCTTTGGAGGTCTTGGAGTTGGCATACACCCTGCGCTAAAGCTTCCAACAGACTTGGGGTAGCTTGGGTAGTAGGGGCTCTCGGTGGGATCGTTCGAAGACTAGGATCTGATAAGCTAAAGGCTGGGCTTGGAGGCTGATTGATTTCTGGAAATGTAAGCCTTGCGCCTGTATTCCTTTCCTCTTTTCCTATGCCTAGCAATCCTAAACCCGACGACCCCTGCCCTTGCCCTCCAGTCGTTCCGCGCTGAGTCGCTGAGGACTCCACTTGACCCCCAGATGTGAAAGGCAACCCTACCGACCCCAAACCCCGAGACACTGAACCCGTCAAACTCTGCCCCAATAACCCTGCGAGGTTCCAACCCTGAGAACTCGAAGCTCCCTCTACACCCACCGTAGGATACACTGTCGTGGCAGCTTGGCAACATCCAGTTGCAGTTTGAAGATTCGTTTGGGCTTGAGCCGGGTGTTGATACGCTCTAGTTTCGGATACTTCAGGGTTAGGTCCTACTCCTGCTGGCTGGTTATTGTCTGGTTGGTTCTTCAGTCTACTTTGGTCCTGGATGATAGCTGGCGACGCGCGCCTTATCGTACCATCCTCGTCCAAGCCTAACTCTACCAGATTCCTCCGGCCGTCCACTCCAAACCTTGAGCCACCAACCTCACCCCCAAATCCAATCGACCCAGACCCTACACCAACCCTGCTAGGCAAACCTGACACGAAGCTTGAGAACGCTTGAGCGGCAGAGCTCCTCCAAGACGGTTGCGTCGAGGATTCTCGATGCGGCTCTCTCGCATCCGCGGGTTCACTTGGAGCAGTTATGGTCCTGATTGGGGTCCTTACTGGGAGTGATGGGATTTGCGATTGTAGAACTGCTGCCGATGGTGACAAACCCAACGCGCCCTGTACTGCGGCCACTTGCTCGCGGAGCGTGTCTGGATGATGCAGAAGCTCCAGAAGCTTGTTGGGTGGCATTTGTAACAGGACATCTACTACTACTCCTACGTGCTCTGGGGCCCAGTACCTCACCTCTTTGGCTACTTCTTCCTCTAAGGTTCTCATTGCGAGCTGAGGTGGCAGCGATGCTAGATAAGCCGGGGTCAAGTTCCCACGAGGAGCTCTTCCACTGAGATCCGGATTCTGATTCTCACCCCGTTCTAGAACTGCATTACTTGGAGTTGCCAAGGAAGCTAGACGTTCTCGGAGAACATCGTTCTCTCTTTCCGCCTTCTGTACACGTCCTAACAGACCCTCTAACTGTCGAGCTACTTCGGCTTGAATCGCATCCATCGGCAAGCTTGAGTGCGAAGACGGCGGCCCACCAGCTTCCCAACTGATCCGCTGAGCTCCTCCTTCACCATACAAATGCGGCGCATCTTGCTGATGCTGTCTGAGTTGCGCTTGCGCGGCTGGCGAGAACAGCGGCGTGGCCTGTTGGTCTCGAGTCACGCTGGGTGCAGCCCCATCTTGTACCATAGCTGGCGGCGCCGACACCAAGCTTGCAGAGCGTGTGTCCTCTTCCCTCGACTGAAAGAAAGAGCCCATGCTTTGCAACCATCGCAATCCACGAGGAATCTGTCCCGGTGACGGAGCGGATGGTGGTGACGGTAATGGGGATGCGAAAAGACTTGCCAATGTGCGATGAGACACTGGAGATGCGAACATAACCTCAGCGGGTTCGGTGCTTCCTTGCCCTGCTTGCACATCATGACCGGGAATCACAGCTTGTCCTTCTCCATTTGCAGCGCCTGTTTGGCCTGCAGTCTGAATGACCTGTGTTGCAGTTCCTTCGGTCTGATGCCCGGCAGCGGCCCCAGAACTGACCGATTCCGCCTCTGCTATCACTTGTAAGGGTCCGCCTGGGCCCTGCAGCGTAGTTGATAGAGCAACTCCCTGAGCTGCTAGATGCTGCTCCGCTCTTGCGAGATCCCTTGGGCGAGGCACTTCAGGAGCATCTGCTCCGATGCCTGTCACATTCGATGATGTTGCTGACGTAGCTGTTGTTGATGTATCTTCTGAGCTTGCACCCGCGGTAGCGGATTGGGCGCTCATAACCTGCGGAATACACCTGACTTCGAA